>PVHX01000302.1:179422-281918 GCA_004024805.1 Geosciurus inauris
AAAAAAAAAAAAAAAAAAAAAAAAAAAAAAAAAAAAAAAAAAAAAAAAAAAAAAAAAAAAAAAAAAAAAAAAAAAAAAAAAAAAAAAAAAAAAAAAAGAAAGAAAGAAAGAAAGAAAAGAAGAAAAGAAAGAAAAAAAGGAAAGAACAACCTATACATGGTAAAAAGCTAGGCAATAGAAACTACCTCTAAGGGGGCTCAGATATTAGACTTGGAATTCAATGATTTAAAACAAATATTATAAATATACTAAAAGTATTAAAGGAAATCATGTTTAAGGAATTAAAGATAGATGGGATCACAATGTTAAATCAAATAGATGATATCAATGAAGAAATATTATCTTTTTTAAAAATATAAAAAATGGAAATTCTATAGTTTACATGTATAATAAATGAAATTTTATAAAATTGCTGAAGGGGCCTAGCAGTAGAACTCTTTTACTGGCAGGATGCAACAGAAAAATAGAACCACTGATCTTGAAAATAGAACAATAGATATTGTGCAAAAAAAGAACACAGAGAGAATAAAGATTGAAGAAAAATTAACAGACTCTTAGGGAAATGTAGTACGGAATTTAACACATTAACATGCATACTAGTAATACCAGAAGGAAAGCAAGAAAGGAGCTGAAAAATATTCAAAGAAATAATGGCTGAAAAGTTTCAAATTTTGGTTGATACTAATGTAAATATTCATGATGCTCAATGTACTTCAAGAAAAAATAAGCAAACGGATCTACACCCTGACTTACTATAGGAAAAATATTGAAAGTAAAACACAAAGAGAACACCCTGAAAGCAGTTTTAAAAATCCATCATATGGCTCTTGTGTTTACTTGAGACAATAGCATCTCAATATGATTAATAACTTCTCCCAGAAACAGGGGTAGAAGATAGTGAGATGCCATATTTCAAGTGCTGAAAGTAAAAAACAAAACACAGCAAAACAAAAAAGCAAAGGACTATATTGACCAATGAAGTCCAGCAAAACTATCTTATATCTAAATAAATACTAAATAAATGTCTAAATAAAAATGAAATAAATACAAAGATGAATTTGTTGCTAAAGTTAGCTTATGATAAATAATAAAGAAGTGGGTAAAAGAAATAGTAAAGAAAACAAATGAAACCAGACATTAAGTCAACATGCATGTACATGCATACACACATACACACATACACATACAAATAGCATTAGTAACATTAATTATGTAGGTAATTATAAAAGAGCATATTTTAGTGTCCTTTCTTAAGTGATTTCAGGATAACATGTTTAAATTAAAGGTGTATACTCTTAGAAGAAGTGTGCAAATGCATAGGAACACCATCTACCAAATTAGAGAAGAAACAGAAAATCTGAGTAAATCTATAAGAAGCTAAAAGGTTTAATTATTAACAAAACTTCACCCAAAATCCATGACAAGATGTCTCCACTGATGACTTTTATTGAACATTTAGAAGAGAGTCAATATCAGTTGTTCACAAATTCTTCCAAAAAACAGAAAAGGAGTGAATATTCCTCTATGAAGCCCATACTATGCTAATACCAAAGAAAAGAAAAGAACAAAAGGAAAAAAGCCACCTGAAAATAAAACTATAGACCACCATTTTTTCTTATGTGTATTCATGTAAAACTTCTCAAAAAATACTAACAACAAACTGAATCTAGCAATATATAAAATGAATTATGAGCCATGGCCAACTGAGTTTATCCCACTGTGGCAAGCTTGGCATCTGAAATATAATTGAAGTGATATCATATTAATAGAATAAAAGACCAAAACCATACAGATCATCTTACTAGATGCAGAAAAAGCATTTGACAAAATTTAACTCCCTTTCATTGTGTGTGTGTGTGTTAAATTATGGCAAAAGTCTGAAAGCTTTTCCTTAGGATCATATGAAAGATAAGAATACCCACACACTCCACTTCTCCTCAACATTGTACTAAGTGTTCTGTCCAGAGTAATTGGGCAGGACAAAAGATACGAAAATGAAGAATTAAATGCTCACTGTTTGCACATGATATCGTCTCCTACGAAAAAATGCTAAGGAATCCACTAAGCAACATTAGAACTAATAACCAAATTCAGTAAGGTTGTACAAAACAGGATCAATGTACAATAAATAATTGTCTATTTATAGAGAAGCAATAAAAAAGCTGAAAATAAAATTAAGAAAACAATTCCATTTGCAATAGCATGAAAAACAATAAATTATTTTGGAATAAAGTTTAAAAAGTGTAAAACTTTATCCTCAAAAGTATAAAACAATAAAAGAATGAAAGATATTAAAGGATTCAAGAAGATCTGAATAAATGAAAAGGGAGTTTGGGGGGTAGAAGAATATATAAAATTCTCAAAACTGATGGAAGAATCTGATGTGATCATAACTGAAATCCCAACTTCCTGAAGAAATAAAAAAGAAATAAAAGCTTTTTTATTTTTTATTTGAAGAAATAAAAAAGCTGATCCCACAATTCACATGGAAATAAAAGAGATGAGGAAAAAGCAAAATACTCTTTAAAAAGAATAAATTTGGCGAGATCACATATCCTGATTTCAAAAGTTAATACAAAACTACATTAATCACAATGGTGTGATATTGGCATAAAGATAGACATTTAGAATTGAGAATCCAGAAATAGCTCTTGATGTATGGTCAATTATTTTTTCAATAAGGGTTCCCAAACAATTCAATGATGGAAAAAGCTTTTTCAACCAATATGGCTAGGACAACTGGCTATCCATATGCAGAAGAATTAATTTCTGTGCCTTTTCTGACACCATACTAAGATATCCACTAAAAATGAATCATAGACCTAAATGTAGAGACTAAAACCATAAAACTCCTAAAAGAAACAGGTGTTGGGCTGGTGGTATAGCTGAATGGGAAAGCATGTACTTGACATATGCAAGGCCTAAGTTTGCTCCAATCCCCCTAAAAAGCCCATAAGTATAACTTTGAGATCTCGGGTTAGATCATAGTTTCTTGATATAAATCCAAATCATAGGTTACAACATAAAACAGGAGAGCATTGAAATAAAATATTTTATTCTACAAACAATACTATCAAGAAAAATAACCCACAGAATGGGAGAAAATATTTGCTAATTATCTGATAAAGGATTTGTATCAGAATATATAAAAGATTATTATAATTCAATATTTTAAAGATAAATAAATGAACTTAAAAATGTGGGAAGAATTTGGATAGACATTTTCCAAGAGATAAATAAATGTATAATAAATATGTTAAAAGTGCATTAAATACGCTCAACATCATCAGTCATCAGAGAAATAACAATCAAAATCACAGTGAGATACTAGTTCATGACCTACTAGGATTTTTACACTAAAGAAAAGATAAAATAAAAGAATAACCAGTGTTGGCAAAGCTATGGAAAAATAAGAGTTCTTATATGTTGTATGTGTTGGAAATACACAAAATGCTAAACATGGTTACCTTATGACATAAAAATTCTATCCCTAGGTATTTATTCAAGAGAAATTAAAAACTTGCATAAACATTTTCATAGAAGTATTATTCATAATTATTCCCTTGCACCCTCAAATGGAAACAGCTCAATGTCTATTAATTAATTAATAAACATATGAAATTTTATATAGCCATACAATGGAGTATTATTTGAAAATGAAAACAATGAAATATTAATGGAGTGATATTTGCTATATTGTGGCTGAAACTTGAACACATTATTCTAAATGAAATAATCCACTCACTGAAGTTTATATATTATTTCATTCCATTTATGTAAAATGTCCAGAATAAGCAAATTTATAAAGACAGAACATAATTAGTGCTTGCCTGAAGAGATGGATGTCAGGAGAGTGGAAAATTACTGCTAATGGATACAGCATTTCTTCTGACCATCCAACTCTGTGAATATGCTAGAAACCATTATGTTGTATACACTAAATGGGTCAGTCCTTTGCATGGTAGGTGAATTTTATCTTAATAAAGCTGCTAAAAGGAAGGTGGATGATTGATTAATTTCCAGGACAAGAAGTTACATTTAATTATATGAACATGTCTATGCCCTGCTCCCCCTGAACTACTTTATCCCCTCGAACTGCTTCTTTTACATCACTCATTGATTTCACAAACATTAAGTGAAATATAATCCCAATACATATGCACTGAACATCTACTATATTTGAGAAAGCCTTCCATGCTCTGAATGTGCAGGATTATCTCAGGGCAGATGAAGGCAGTGGTTAAACAGGAAAAGAAAGAGGCCAAGAAGTGCTGAGGGATAATAGGAAGGTTCTCTCCCTCTGTAACATTTATTCTTCTTTAGGAATAGAGGGGTCCATCTCCAGTCCACATAAAACTGATGTCTTCTTGTCACTGGAGTAGGCTAGAACAATGCATGTAGACAAAGGGAAACAAAAAAACATTTTTTTTGATTATTCAAGGATGTTTTAGTGAGCTTTTTTGCTTCTGTGACTAAAAGACTTGACCAGAACAATTGTAGAGGAAGAAAAGTTTATTTGGGGGCTCATAGTTTCAAAGGTCTTAGTCCATAGGTAGCTGGCTCCACTTCTCAGGCTTGAGGTGAGAAAGAACATCATGGCAGAAAAGTGTGGTGGAGAGAAGCAGCTCACATGATGATCAGAAAGGAGAGAGAGAGAGAGAGAGAGACACTCCACTCACTAAATATAAAATATATACCCCAAAGGCATGCCCCCAATGACCCACCTTCTCTAGCCACATCCTACGTATGTACGCACCTACAGTCCCCATCCAGTTAATCCCATCACAGGACCAATTCATTGATTGGATTAGGCTTTTGTGGCCCCATCATTTCACTTCTAAGCCTTCTTGCTTTGTCTCATACATGAGTTTTGGGAGGACAGCTCATATCCAAACTGTAATAAAGGCTTATTATAAAAGTGCTTATTCCAAAAATTGTTTTCCAACACAGTCTACTTTATTCTTTCTGAAGAACAATGGCAATAATGGAATATGGTTTCATTATTTAAGAACAACTTTAAAAAATGTGCATTTATCTTGTTCCAGACAAGAACTGTTTATATGAATTAGCTAAATCTCACAGGCACCCTGTGAGAGATATGCTATCATGAGGAAATTGAAGCACAGAGATGCTAGTAATTATCTTGCAGTCATAAGATTAGTGAATGGTAAGCCTGGGAGTTCATCTTAGGTGGTAGGATGCCAGCACCCAAGTCCTCAGCCTCCACACTGTACTACCATCTACTTGACTTCATCTTAGGAATCTGTATGCCCATCTTCTTGCTGGTCTAAACAGAAACTATCAGCCATCTTTAAGTGCCACCCTTCTCTTATTCCCTTTAACTGATATTATAAATTAGCAAGCCCTGCCAATTATATCTCCCAAATATCACTCAACTATGTCTACTTTCCATTTTCATTGTCACCACATGGTCTGAGCTGCCAGTGTCTGGGCTGTAGTCATCTCCTAAGGGATCTTCATGTTTTGCCCTTCTACACTCCAGCCACCCAGGTAGTACCCAAAGTGCTTTGGAAATGCAAACTACATGAAGTTATTTCCCTGCTCAAAACTTTCCAACTTTCTCCATTTGGCCCCTTTATGCTCTCATCTCTGTTTCCTGGCCGCCATAAGCAGAAAAGCATCCCTCCTCAACACCTTTCTGCCATGATGTTCTTCCTTATCTTGGGCCCAGAGCAATGGTGTTGGCTGACCATGAACTGAACCTCTGAAACCATGAGCCAGAATAAACTTTTCCTCCTCTAAGTTGTTCTTGATAGGTATTTTGGTCATAGTGACGCAAAGCTGACTGATACAATGCTGCAGGAGCCAATGGTATAATTTCCTTTCTGTTCAAGCTAACCTATTGAGCAAGAGAATATCATTCTTGCCTTTGGACATCTACACCAATGACACCCTCTTGTGATATTCTTTGCTCACATAAGTCTTCTGATCATCCTTTAACTTGCTGCTAAGACATCATCTCTATAGAAGGGCCTTTCTCTTCCTCTTGCTTTTGAGTAGCTATTGCACAGCAGTTGACTACGGAAAACAATTGTGTAATGTATTTCTAAAAGCTAGAAGAAAAGATTTTGAAAGTATTCACCATAAAGAAATAGTAAAAGTTTGAGGAAATAGTTATGTTTAAACTGATTTGATACTTAAATGTATCAAAACATCATGCTTCCCCCAATAATATGTATAAATTTTGATTTTAGTGATAAGTTAAAATATATTTAATTAAAAAACATAGTGTCTTCCTCTTCACTCTCAGTCTCTGCCCATTATACACAGCCTCTGTTACTACTGACACAGTTACTGCTTGTCTCTATTTGCTGGATATAAACTCTTCCATTAGGATCTTTGCTTGTCTCAGAGGATACAGTATCATTAGCCCTTCTGAAAGTGAGGCCACATCTTAAGCATGCAACAAGTGTCCTTGAATGAATGAATTAATTAAGTGTTGGAAAATGCATGGTGAGATAAAGGCCCTCTTCTAACAGGAATAGTGATTTGAGGTTCTTGGGAGAAGTAATGTGAAAATGAAAAAGCATGTGTGTAGTCATATCCCATACAGTCCGTATGTGAAACAAGAGTGAAAAATAACATTGCCAACTCCATTTCAGAGATACAGAAGCAAAGGGCTTAACTTCCATCACCAAACAAAAATAAAATAAAAAACAAAAATAAAAATTTATCTAAGATTATACAAATAAAGCTTCATTTTCTGAATCCTGTTTTAACAGATGGGCTCCAAGTTCAAGACTACTTGCATAAAATTTTCTAATGTTTCTCTATTTGTTTCTCTCTGCAACCCCCATCCTTCTTTGATGCAATTTGGCCTATTATTCTTACTCTTCAAAGGTTTGCCACACTTGAATACATGAGAATCTATTGGTATTTATTCATTAATAGCAAATTCATATTTCATTTTTTGATGCTTCATAGCATTTACTTTTTTAAATAACCTTTTTAAAATAATACTTCTTAGAATTGGATCCAGAGTCTGCTCTGCATCTAGAGACACATAGGTCATGTTGTTTTAATGAGGTGATGAGGAATGTATTTTAACTTTGGTTTTTAACTTCTTGTGGGGTCATGGACCCTTTGGGGAAACCACTGAAGACTGTGAGCTAGTGCCTCCCACTGAACACACATAGACACATACAAACATCACATCCAATGCTAAATCCAACCTGGTTGACTCTGAGAGCTGAGAATAGGGTAAATTCTACCCAAACCACATGGCTACAACTCAGGATGTGAATGACAGAACCACAGCAGGATCTTAATAGAGATGCAGCTTCAGAACCTGATTCCTAGCTCTACATAGTTACAATTTTATCAGGGTTAGGGAAATGGTGGAACTGTGCGAAAATAAAATGACCAGGGGACATTGCATGATATGTTTTATGTGAGCCTGACTGAGGACTCAGACACACAGCAACCCCATTATTTCTTGTCCTGCTGAGTCCGTAGAGACCTTCAGAAAGTTTCTTACTACCACTCCTTGGTAGACAGTCTCTACCACTCAATGTCATACTGAGAGTGAACCCTATTTACCCTTCTCAAAGTAGGCAGTGAGTACCAGTTCTGCCCAAAGAGAAAGTGTGATTTAGGGCCATTCATGGAATCCTAGAATTTCATAGATTGTAGATAGAAAAGATTGGAAAAGATTGTAGATCTTTGGAAAGATGGAAAGACTGTGGATAGCAATTAGTCAAACGGCAGAATTTCTTGGCTGAAGTAACTAAGGTTCAGAGATGTTAAGTAACAGGTGGAGGTTCAGTGGTGAGGAACACATCAGGGCACATCAGGATTCTATATCATTATTATTCAATACTTTAGAACTTTATATTTAATATAGATGTGGTCACATAATTAATTTGTATGATTACCAGTAATTTTTCTCTTGGTTTTGTGCTTTTGTGTAACTTTAGATTTTCTATAATGCATATATATATACATATATATTGTTTTTTGTTCTGAAAAAATACAATATAATGATAATTAGAGGCCACATAATAATAATTAGCTAAGCCCAAACCATCAGGCTTTTAATGGCAATAAGTCAAATGAAATAACTCCTCAAGGGGAAGCTAATTTATTGCTCTTTTACTTTTTCTTCATTTTTTTTTTTAATCTTGGAGAGCCAGAACTGTTAAGTTCTTAATTCCAAGAATCTCATTAATATTTTCAAATAAATTTATTTTAAAATTTAAAAATCTTATTAGTTTAAGATCCTTGAACACTGATATCTACATGAGTAAAAATGGGTTTGAGGCATACTGATATGGAGAGAGGGAAGCCGCATGCGGCAGGATAGAAAGACAGTGGGTTTGGAATCTCTGCCTTATCTTTTCCTCATCATTGAACCTCCACCAGTTACTTAACATCTCTGAACCTTAGTTACTTCAGCCGAGAAATTCTGTGGTTGGACTAAATGCTATCCACAGTCTTTCCATCTATGAAATTCTAGGATTTCAAGAATGGCTCTAAATCACACTTTCTCTTTGGGCAGAACTGGTACTCACTGCCTACTTTGAGAAGGGTAAGTAGGGTTCACTCTCAGTATGACATTGAGTGGTAGAGATTGTCTACCAAGGAGAGGTGGTAAGAAACTTTCTGAAGGTGCCTACGTACTCAGCAGGACAAGGAGCAATGGGGTTGCTGTGTGTCTGGGTCCTCAGTCGGGCTCACGTAAAACATTCCATGCAATAGTCCCCTGGTAATTTTATTATCACACAGTTCCAAATGAAATAACTGGGGAAGACTTGCACGAAAGCCTATCTTCCTCTTTTCTCCTGTCCTTTGATGTCTCTTAATCTTTGGTTGATATGGATAAGAAAATGTTTTCGCTGAATAAAAGTAAAACTTGCAGTAGTTGGGAATTCAGAAGGGAATTTCTTGCTTGCACTTTACACTTGATACTTTCTAGTAGGGAAAGCTGTGAACTAAAACTTCCGGGCTAGTTAACAAACGTCCTAAAAGTGGCTCCGAGAAGGGGTAAGGCTGCCAGAGAGGTGTTTGCAACGATGTTCACTTCTTGCTTCTGTCAAACTCAACCACAGTGCGGAACTCCAACAGAAACCTGTGAATAAAGATCAATGTCCTGGAGAGAGGCCAGAGGCACCTGAGGCAGGAGGCATTTATCACTGCCACCACAACTCCAAGGCTACCGAGAGCAGGGAGAATGAGCAAGCACACGCCAAGTGGAAACTCTGCGCGGCCTCAGCAATATGCTTCATCTTCATGATTGCGGAGGTCGTGGGTGAGTACTGCCCAGGAATATTTCTCAGTCTAACCAAGCAAACAAATAAAATCCTGAATCATTATGGGAGAGTTGCCTACATTTTTCCTTAAAAGTAAGATTTAATATTTTCTGTAAGAATAAAGTAACAATATGCTTACTGTAGATAAGTTGGAAAATAGAAGAAAGCAACAAAATCATTATTTTACCACATTTGAGTGTTAACCTCAATAGCATTACCGAATTATTTTGTGCAATATATTTTTTATGCATGGCTCACAGGTTGTTTCTTTTACATAATTGAGACCATACTGAATGTCTTTCACTATGCTTTCACATACTGTTCAAAACCATCTTTATGCCTGAACAATATTCTATAATATGCTCACTGCAATTTACATAACCATTTCTCTATTGTTAGACACTTAGGGAGCTTTTTCCTCCTTGTGGACAATACTGCAATGAAAAATCTTGAATAAACTCTGCTTGCCTTTCTGTTAATCCTTTCAAAGAAATTTCTTAAAGTAGAAATCATTGGTTGAAAGACATGGTTTTAAATCAGCTTCTTCATTGCTGTGGCCAAGAGACCTGACAAGAACAGCATGGAGATGGGAAAGTTTACTTGGGGCCCATGATTTCAGAGGTCTCAGACCGTAGATGTTCTGTAGGGGGTCACTTGGATTGTCATTTCTGGGCTTGTAGTGAGGCAGAACAGCATGGAGGAGAGCAACTGCACAGCAGAACTACTTACTGATGGCAGCAGAAAGGGGAGACAGAGGGGCGGTGGTCGGGGGTGGGGATGAAGGGGGACACCATGAACAAAATACACTTTTCAAGGCCATGGCTCCAATGATCTACTTCCTCCAACTAGGCTCCTCCCAACAGTCCATTAAATTATGAATTACTAACCCACTGATAGGGTTAGATGCCTTAAGTTCCAATCACTGCACAGCAGTATTCCTTCTGAACTTTGCTGCACTGGGAACCAAACTTTCCAGACATCAGCTTCTGGGATCAACATGAAATTCCAGATCCAAAGCATAGCTATCATTTGCCTTTTAATTTTTGCTTTGCCTTCTAGAAGTTTTAAATGTTACATAGGTAGTGTATAAAACTTCTCATGTTGAGATGATTTCTTTTACGATTTTAATGTTTAGTAATCCTTCCCCTTTCATTGAGAAGATAAATGACATTTTTTGGTAGTCGTTCAAATTTTTGCATTTAAGTTTTAAATCAACGTGAAATTAAAGTGGATTTGAAAATTCTTTTTTTAAATAGCTAATAATTTGCCGCATAATTTATGGTAAAATTAATTATTTTCCTCATTAATATTTTATTTTTTATTATCTATCAAAGTTTTATAAATAGAAAAGTATGTATCTAAGGTCATTCATTGATCTGAGTTCCTATTCTGTCAATAACATAATTAATGTAGAATTTTTATATTATAATATCTGTTGTTTCTTCTTATTTTTTACTTAAGAGAAAAAAATAACAGCTATTCATTCCTGTTTATTATTCTAATTAAAACTGAGAATCATTTCTTTCAGTTCTCCCAAAAATCTAATTATGACTTTATTGGATATAAGTAAATTTGGGAATATAAATATTTGGGAATATAAATATAAATTTAACTATAGTTTTCTCTTTGTTGTTCTTTTCTTAGGTTTTTAAATTTTAAAATTATGTGTGCTAAAATGCAAAACAACTTGAATAATTTTCCATCAATAAGAAAGCCAAACAACTTACAAAATATTATGGTTATCTCTTCCTTTTTAGATAACACTATGAGTATTTGCTTTAGAAGTTCTTTAGATATGTTTTTGATATATTTTTTATCTTCTTTGTCATTCATTGATATAATCAAATTTTTTAGTTCTTAAGTACATTTTGACCATTTGTGTTTTTCCAAAAGCATCCATCTTATTGAAATTTTCAAATGTATTAGTATACAATGGAACATGATAGACTCATACTGAACTTTACTCAGTTGAAAGATTTTGGCATGTATTGTTATTTTATTTTCTCCCTAAATATAAAAAAATGAAACAAAACACTGTAGGCTACTTGGTATATGGAAACACGAGTGACTATCACTCTGTTACCACTGTTACCTGTCTTTCTCTGCTGTAAGTATTTTGGTTGCTTCCCTTCCTTTTTCTTCTCTACAAGCAAGTGAGTAGAGGAGGATAGACTCTGCTAAGCTACTTTTTGCATTATAATATCTAGCAACCAGAATTAGCTGGGTTTTTTCTAATAGTAGAGTCTTCTGGCCTACACACTCATATTTAGACATTTATGTCTTTTGAAAACAAGAAAAGAACTTACACCCATCCAATTCAAAATAACCTCAGTATTGATACATAACCTTACAGTCAAAATTTATAAGACTAATTAATGCCACACAATTTCTAGAACAAAGAAAATTCCTTTGAACAAATAATAATAATAGCTTAGTGGAATTGCAAAAGAATTTAGGCAGTTCCAATCTAGAAGAGTTCCAATCCATGAAATTCCCTTGGAAAAATCCACCAAACTCTCAGATTATCTATCTATCTATCTATCTATCTAATATCTATCTATCTAGATATATTTATATATACACACATACATATATCTGAGAGTAATAATTGCTTTCTCAGACAGGGTCAAGAACAGCTTTGGAGAGTAGGTGAACTGTGGACAGGAGTCCTGAATGATGGCCACCATTTTGACAATTGCAGAGGAGAGGGATATATATATTTCATAAGGTTGTGGAAAATATTCAATTGCTTATGTAAGAGATGACAAAATGTAAACTAAGGTCCTCCTTTCCTTCTCACTCCTACAGTTAGAGCCCATGAATTCCAATCTAACTTACTTAGAGTCAGAAGTATGTCAGTAAGGGAATGAAATGGGTACTGACAGTCATCTGGATTTGGAACTATATTGATATTAAGCTGATTTTCCTAAAACATTGCTCTTATGTTACTACTGTCTTCAAAATTCTCCATGTGGCTTCTCTTTGTCTAGTTCAGTGGTTTACAGACTGCTCCCTATCATGGCAAGCAGAGAGGATTTTGCTGAACACTGGGCTAAACCGATAAGGGTGCTTTTAGCTGGAAGAGACTGGTTTACAAGCTGCCTCTGAGTTGGATCTTGCTTGAAAGCTCTGGCATCTAGAACAAAATGAAAAATTCTTTCTTTGGTTTCTCAGACTTTCTACAATCTTTCTGCCAAACTGGTTTTTAATTCTTAACATATCCTCACCTGACTACTCTGTTTCAGTCAATGCATGTATTCATTCTCTGCAAAATAACTATTGTGCCTTAGAATCCCTGTAGCTTTTGCTTTTGTTGTTTTTGTTGAATGCAAAAGCTCTCTCCTCATTCTTTACAATAGTTAAAATCCTGGTCATCATTCAGGACTCCTGACCACAGTTTGCCTCCTCTCTGAAGCTGTTTTTGACCTTATCCAAGAAAGAAATTATTACTTTTCAAACCACTTTTGGGAATCCAGGAGATCTTTCTGCTGGATGTGAGCTTTGAGGAAGCCCTTAAAGAATGGGTAGAGATTGAAATGTGCACAAACAGATGATGAGAAGGTTTTTCAAATGGAAGAAGCTGAATAAATAGCACCCTATTTACTGCTGTAGTCCAAGAAGTAATGCATATGAGATCTTACTTTAAAAGATTTCTAGTGGATAGGTGGGAAAGAGGACAGGGAATGGTGTTTTTAGAAATGTGGGTGCCATTGTTTGAAGTGGACAGGCATTTCCTGTTCATCAAGCCTTCTCATCCCCTTTACTCTGGTTGTAATTCTGGTCCTTCTGGCTTGAGTACTTCGTGCTCACAGGAAGGACTGTGGGATGCCAAACTGACTTAATCAATCAGAGTCTCTGGGTCTTCATAAAGGAAGGCTGAGTAAAGAAAGACTTTCTCCCTTTCTTCTACAAACACTTAGCTGAAGATATAGAGACCTGGAGCTTCCAGAGTCCCACCTTTCTCATGGGAAGGGAGGAAGTCTATCTATTTAACTGTGCTCTAGCACAGTTAAAGGTAACAACTGGAGACAGGGCAGAGTCCTAATGATATTTTTTGAATCTTAGGAGAAGGCTATATCTGATCCAATCCCACTCAGATTTGTTCTCATTTAGGTGAGCCAATAATTATGAAGTCATTGTTGTTGTTTAAGTTTGTTTGGATTAGCGCCTATCTAAGGGCAGTTAAGTGCAGTAGTTACTGGAAGGTATAAACAGAATGGTAGTTGGAGGGTCAAGAAAGACTGAGGCCCATCTGGCAAATGAGATTTATTCTATAGGCCTCAGGGAGAAATTGACATTTAGAACAAAGAAATAAGTCAATGAGCTGTGTTTAGGGAGATAACTTTTACAGAGTATAGAGCAGAAGGAAGAAAGAATTAAGAAAGGAAGTATTTGAGCATAATATGTCCACTCTTAATAGACCTTTGAACTTGTAGAGTCAGGACTGCTTTTGGCTATTTGTAAAATTCCTCACTGTAGAAAAGCCATAAGGAAGAGTTAACGCTGCAGATGTAAACTCATATCTCTGTTTGAAAAGATGAACATCCAGACACTGAGAACTCAGAAAAATAAGCTCAAGTATGTTATTGATGGGAAAAAAATGAGAATAGTCAGAGAGAGGCATCAGAAAAAAGCCTATTCAGAGCTGAACAAGGTAGAGGAAACAAGAGATAACTTGACAGGAATACAGAGCTAGGAGCATGCTGGGGAAGATAAGTATCTGAGAGTGAAAATTTTCTCACTAAAAAAAGGATATAGCTGGGTGGGATGAGAACTACATGCTTTTTGATAAGGGTACAGTCAGGGTATCTCAGTGACTCAGGTCACAACTATTTTTTAAGGTTCCTAGTATTAAAAACTTAAGAAATGTTAAAACATGGCTATGAAAACTGATAGATTTTAAATACTTGTTAAACAATAACTCAATGAGATTTTGATATAGAATATAATATAGTACAGCATAATACTTCTGTCCATAAGATAATTAAAATAGTTTTAAAAATGTCATTTAATAGCATACAATGGTATAGCCCACTAATGGGACACCAGATTAATGTTGTCAGATGAACAGTTGCCTTTTTTCAGTCCTGTCAGAATCTCTGTTCTCCATGGAAAATATCACGGGGACTGTTATGGGTTAGATATGAGGTATCCTCAAAAGCTCATGTGCGAGAAAATCCAAGAAAGTTTAGAGGTGAGGTGATTGGATTATTAGAGGCTTGACCTAATCAGTCCATTAATCTACTGATAAGGATTAACTGGGTGTTAACTACAGGCAGGTAGGGTGTGACTGGAAGAAGTGGTCATTGGGGATCAAACATTGGGGTTTATATTTTGTCCCTGGTGAGTTGAGAGCTCTGTCTGATTCCTAGTGGCCATGTCCTGAACTACCTCCTTCCACCACACACTTCTGCCATGATGTTCTGTCTCACCTTGGGCCCAGAACAATGAAGTTGACCACTTATGGACTGAGACCTCTGAAACCATGAGCAACAAATAAACTTGTCTTTCTCTAAAATTGTTCTCATTAGGTCTTTTGGTCACAGAGGCAAAAAAGTTGACTAAAACAGAAATTGGTACCAATAAGTGAGGTTATTGCTGTGGCTAACCTAACCATATAGCTCAGAAGCCTTTAGAGTTGGTTTGTGGGGGGAGGAATTTTGAAAAGTTTGGAGATGCAAGCTGGAAAAGCTTTAGATTATTGTAAGCAGAGCTTAATGTGTGATTCTAATGGGACCTCAGAAGACCAGAATGCTGATAGGGCTGTGGACAGTAAAGACTGGGCACAAGAGGTTTCAGAGGAAAAGAAGGACTTTACTGGAAATTGGAATAGAGGACATTCATGTTACATTCTGGCTACTAGGTTGTCCACATTTTGCCCATGATTCTGAGACTTCATGTGAGGCTGAACTTAAAAGCAATGAACTTCTCATTTGGCGTAAGAAATTTCTCAGTAGCATAGCATTCAGACAGTGGCGTGAATATTGCTCTAAGTTTTTAGTCAAGTTTACCGTGCTAATAAGGAGCAGAAAATAGCAGAAAGATTTGAAAAACTTGCAGTTTGGCCATAAAACTGCAAGTACAAGTGAGGTTAAGGAAGCTATGGTAGTTAAAAAAAATAATACAGCCACTAAAGAGATGCTGCTAAGTACTCTACCCAGAAAAAATAGAAAAGATGGCATGAGGGCATCTCAGGAATTGGAAAAACTATACCCATCTCAGGATCAATAGTGTAAAAGTAAAAATTCCTTTGAGAAGAGACCAGTGGAACACCTTGCTTATACAAGAGGGCTTAGGAAGTTGTATCACCATGCTCAGCCATCCAGGCACTCAGAGGCTGCTGTAACCAGACCAGGGGGTTTGGCTACTGCTCCAGATGGCAGCAGACCTTGGCATCAACTATGTGGTGCTGGTTCTTCAGAAATACAGGATGCTGAACTTTGGGGGGTCATGTAAGTTTCCACCAAGATTTCAAAGGAAGGCTTGGGAGGCCAGGCAAAGTGTAGTAGGATTGGAGTTCTTGCAGGCAGCCTCTGAGAGCAATGGCTGGAGTGAGGAGGATGTCAAAGCTACAGTAAATATCCCTGAGATTAAGAGATGTCAGTACCATGAGATGTCTGCTGAGGAAAGCTGCAGGAATTGAGCAGAGACAAGCCCAGAGAGCTACCATCATGGGCCACAACCAGCAAGACTATAGGGGAAGAGCTACTCAAGCTCTGTGAAGAGACCATCATGATGCCATGTACCCAGATGCTGAACATGGAGCTGTAAGACTTGCTTGCCCAGCTAGATTTCAACATTGTGTTGGTTCTATCCCATCTTTTGATGTCCCTATTTCTCCCTTTTTGAATGGAAATGTTTATTCTGTGCCTTTATATATTGGATATATGTAACTCGCTTTTGATTTTTACAAGGACTCACATTGTCTCAGTCAAAATGTTGGACACAGACTTTTGGGCAGTACTGGAACAGTCAAGACTATGGGGGCTCTTGAAAATGGACTAAATGTATTTTGCATTGTGAGATGGGCAAGGGATTTGGGGGCCAAGGGCAGAATACTATGGTTTAAATATGAGGTAAGACAATGCAAGAAAATTTGGAGATGAAGTTATTGGGTCATGAGAGGTTTAACCTAATCGGTGCATTAATCCATTGATAGAGATTAACGGGGTGGTAGCTGTAGGCAGATAGGGTATGGCTGGAGGAGATGGATCATTGGGAGTACGCCTTTGAGGTTTATATTTTGTCCTGGTGAGTTGGTATTGTCTGCTTCCTGATTGTAATGTTCTGATCTGCTTTCTTCTGTCATGCCCTGTCCCTTGATATTCTGCCTCAGGTTGGGCCCAGAGCAATGGAGTCGGCCATGTGTGGACTGTGACCTCTGAAACCATGAATGACAAATGAACTTTCCCTCCTCTAAAATTGTTCTTTTCAAATCTTTGAGAGACAGTGTTAAAAAAACAAAACAGAACAAAGACAGACAAACAAACAAAAAAAACCCTGACTAAAACAGGGACTTAATGCCAGCTGTCTACTCTTGATGTGGTTTGTGAGTGGGAGACCCAGGCCCAGTGCTCTCCTCTTGTCACCTTCACTCCAAGGTCCTCATAGGGTCTGTTTCTGGGACTGAGTCCTCTTCATGCCTCACCTACCTTGGTATAAGTGTGCTGTTCTGCATGTCTTGCCAAGAATTCCATAAACATGACTGATATTGCCTTAGTTCATGACTTCACCATATCTTTCTGTGGCTATTATTGTAGCATTTTAACTTCTAGCTCCTTATCCCTCCAGTCATATTCCATATTCCATATTGCTGCAAAGATCTCTCCCAAATTGCAAATGCAGTCATGTCACAACCTTGGCTCAAAATCTGAAGTAGATCTCTTATCTCATTGAATAACATTCAACATCTTTGGCATGACGTATAACACCCCACACAAGTATCCCTAGCCTGCTTTACAGGTCCCATTTCTAGTCTCTCCAACACTTCATACTTTCTGATTTCTACAAACCTGCCACATTCTCTCCCCTTTGTATCTTTTTCCCTGTTCTTGTCTCTTCTTGAAAAATGCTTTTGTTCTTGCGAATTCTTATTTCTCTCTTCTGTCAAAAGTTCCTCAGTGCTTCCAGTGCTCTCTGATCTCCTAGCTCTTTAGCAGGTCTTCAGTACTGTTGAGTGTTAGATCACTGAAGAGAGGAATTGTGATTTATTTATCTTTGTGTACTCTGTCCCTGGTATCATGCACAGTAAGGCTCAATAAATACTGGCTGGATGATTGAATTAATTGTCAATAACCTCCCATGCTTTCAGGAGCAAGTGTAAGTACGCTCATGAACTTCCTCTTGCAAACAATTTGCCCTCTTTGATTCAGCAGTGGTTGTCCACGGTTTTCTGGATGGTTCTTATAAGCAGCTTTGATTGTTGCAAAATGAATCTTAGGTCTCAGGCTTCCATATTAACATGCTTCTTCCAAAGCAACGCTTCTTCTTTCTCAGTTGTCTCCTCACTCCACAGAGCATGTTGAAGAATTCCTATAGGACTTTCTCCTTGACATAGACTACAATTTCAGTGCAGCACACAGGATCATCATCATTCATTGCTGAGAGTGCAGCATGCTGCTTATCTGCATGGAGTCATTCTCCAGGCAAGAAATAATGCATTATTAACACAGCTTTATTATCAGGACCAAGTTTGGCAGATAGAGCAACATTAGAGGATAATTGGACGGACAGCTGATTTGTTAGCAAAATGTTGCCTTTTGGCTAATGAATCATTCCGATTTTTGCACTGACAGCTCTGTAACAAGCTTGAAGACTACTTTGCTTCAGACCATTAAACTTTGACAAACCAGTTATTAAGTACAGCTAGAGCCAACGGTCTGTGGGGATTATTGCAATTATGAGCCATCTCTGTAATTTTTTTTAATCATTAAGCGAGACAAGGTGAGTCTGATGATGGAGGGCCTGATGACTGACAGTCCCTTGCTCTGTAGTACACAAGGCAATAAATAGCTGCAGGAGGACTAATCAGTCAGCAAAAGCTCATTGCTGGGAAGATGTAGTAAGAGCAATAAAGGTTATTTCTCTAAAACAACAAACCCTGTTCAGGCAAAGGACAAGGCTTTCCTTTAATTTCAATTTTGGAGGCTTGAAGTCTTTTCAAAGGAGAATTAGAGGGATGAAGAGGAGGCATGTCAAATGGAGAGAAAAGTAAGGCAGGGCTTGTGCTAGAAATCTTGCTGGGCTCAATTCCTGTGTTTTTTGGACTCAACATGCGCGTTGCCTTTTCTTCTTTCTGCTCCTCCCTATTTGTGACAAGGGGCTTGAACTCAGGTGGATAATAAAACTTAATTGAACCAAAAGAAGTGGCAAAGACTATGGTAAAATTACAAATTGATTAATTATACATCTCTGGACCAGGTAGGAGCATCTGGTCTGCAGATAGAGGTCCAGGTCCTCAGCCTGAACTTTGAGACCCTTTGAATCTACCTATACCTCACTAGCATTACCTTTCCATATTCCCCTTTTTTGAATCTGTATGCCCCCGCTTAACTGAGATGTTCTCCATATGTGCCCTACACTTCCCAATCTCTGTACCTTTATTTTCCCTGGAAATTCATTTTTATGTAATTGAATCTGAATTGTATCAACTTTATGGTCTGTTTGTGTATCTGTCAAATTAAGAAGAAGTGAATTAAAACCACTTGAAGAAGTCTTCTCTTCTAAGTTGGGTGAGTTTGTAGCATTTTCATCAGCTATGGTTAGAATTGCTGTGAATCTAGCTGCATTCTGGGGCCTTATGATATTTTGCATTCCTTAGGTGGGCACATTGCTGGGAGTCTTGCTGTCGTCACGGATGCTGCCCATCTCTTAATTGACCTGACCAGTTTCCTGCTCAGTCTCTTTTCCTTGTGGTTGTCATCGAGACCCCCCTCTAAGCAGCTGACTTTTGGGTGGCACCGAGCAGGTATAGTTCTTCACTTGAGCAATAATAACAAAGAAGTGCTACAGAATCAAACTAAGGGTTAAAATGGAAGATAAAAAGGGAAGCCTTGTTCAAAAATCTCTTTGGGATACACCTGTGTGCACAGGATAAAATAGATGTGGGATTGTATGTTGCCAATATAAATTCAACTAACAACCAGATGAATGGTGCTATCTCTTTTATGGGACAGTTGGAACATGTGTGTCATTTTAGTAGCCACCCCAGCATCAGGATCTCAGTATATGGTAGCAATGATAATGTTATTCATTTAACTACTCTGTATTCCTGGGAGAGAGGATTAAGCCAAAGCTTCTGCCATATTGCAGAACAATACCCAGAGCCTAAGAGATTGAAGAACTTCTCCCTAGGATGTCAAGAACAGATCATGGGCTTTCCTGCTCACAGACAGCATTTAGCCATTGCTATGGTTTGAATGCTACCTCCAAAATGCATGTTGCAATATTGTAATTGCCATTGTGACATTGTTACGAGGTGGAACCTTGAAGAGAAAATTATGTCATGAGATTTCTGTTCTCACTAATGGATTAATGCCTCAATTGCAGAAGAGGGTTCCTGATGGAAGGAAGAGTTTGGTCCAATTCCCTCTGTCTTGTGCGTGCTCTCTTGCCCATCTGCCAGCCCATGATGCAGCATGGAGGGCCTTGCCTGATGCTGACACCTTGATCTTGGACTCCCCAGCCTCCAGAACTGTGAAAACTAAATCTCCTCTCTTGATAAATCACCCAATGTGTAGCATTTTGTTAGCAGCAAAAAAAAAAAAAAAAAAAAAAAAAAAAAAAAAAAAAAAAAATATGCACTAAGACCGTCATCAGAGAATGTCTGAATACCTTGTTCAATCAGTTATCACCACCAACAACAAAAGAAAACAAGAGGAGGAGGAGCAGGAGGGAATGAAATTTCACTTTTGGGAGCTTTTTGTTCCACTGAGTAATTGCTTCCTCTTATCTAAGAACTGACCCAGATCATGACAAAGATTTAAGTTCTGGGACCTTTCAATTTTACCTCATTTTTACAATTCACCTTCTCCCCCACAACTGCAATTCTACTTCTCCTCCTCTGTTCTGGGACCCAAAAGTCACAGTTCCATGCTTTTACATTGCTTGAGAAAATTAATATAAAGGAGAAAATGGCAGAGCAAGGGCACCCACATTTCCAGCCTTCACTCAAGTGTGCCAGTGGATGCAGACCACAACTCCTAGACTAACTACAGTCTACAGGTTTTCAAGTTTAGAATGGTAGGAAGTTCTAATATCATACTAAACAACTTATCATTGCAGGTATTGTGGATTGCTTTTCCTTCAGCATTCAGAGAGAGATGAGATAATAAAAGCAATAAAAAGTTTGTCCCCATATAATATGAGAATGCTTCCACCAGTCCCTGAACAGAGCCATACTTGAAAATCATGAACTCATCATTTGTCTATATGATTTTTTTATGTATTTCATCCTTACCAATACCATAGGTCAGAGCTATTTTGTAAATGTAGGATAGTTTGTGAACACAGGATGGACTCAGAATTTAGATCATTAATGCACTTTGTCATCTTGGCCATGGAAGTCCATGAATGTTGATATTATAGAAGACCAGGGCTGTTCAGTAGAATTCTTAGCAACAAGTGAAAATATTTCATAATTGAGTATAATATGGCTATTGAGAACTTTAAATGTAGTTGGTACAGCTGAAGAAGAATAGTATTTTTTATTTTATACATTTTCATTTAAGTAGCCACACATGATTGGTGGCTATCAAGTTAAGTAGATATGTAGGTGAGCCCATCCCAGCCCACCCACAGACTGATGGTCTTACTCATCTCATAGTTTTCTTAGCAATCATAGTACCACCTGTCTGTGGTTCCTGAGGTGCTTTTTAATTTTGTTTTATTTTTAACTAGTTCCTTTTGGATTCCTGTCTTATGTTTATACCTGACTCTTGATTCTTGGTGTTTGGGCTTTGCCCTTCCGGCTCCTTGCCTCACTACCTCTCTGTTCATGGTTTTAGAGTGGGACATGCTCTATTTCCATATTCTGATTTGGATTCTTATAGGTAGGATGTTCAGGACTCGACATCTATGAATCCCATCTCTGTTTCTAGATAACCATAAATTCTTGAGCTTGGTCCTCATTAACTTCTGCAAAGGGAGTTCTAAATAGTCTGAGCAGACTAATAAAATAGTAAATATTTCTTGAGTGTTTGCTGTATGTCATATTGGTTTCCCAGAGTTACTTATTAGAGTGCTTCAAACTGGATGGCACAAATAGAAATTTATCATCTCACAGTTCTGGAAAACAGAAGGCAAGGATCAAGACATCAATAAGACTGGTTGCTTCAGAGGTCTGTGGGTAAAATCCTTCTCTCTGAACTCCTGGGGCAGGCAATCTTTGTTGTTCCTAGGTTTGTAGATCTCTGCTTTAATCTTTACATGTCATTTATTCTGTGGGCATGTGTGTGTTGAGATTTCCCCTTAGAATAGGTACAGCAGTCACATAGGACTATGGGACCACATAACTCCAGTATGGCCTCATCTTAACTAATTACATCTTCAAGGACCCTATTTCTAAGTTCACAATATGAAGTATTAATGGTAATCACTTCAATAGATGAGTTTTGGAGGGCACAATTCTACCCATAGCATATGTTATGTATATATATGGCATTATTATACCTACTTTATAGATAAGGAAACTCAGGCTGAATAGATCAAGTTAGTTGTATAAAGCCACATGGCCAGTCACTGACAGACCATCTACATCTGTCACTTGAACTCAATGCCCTAAATACCTGCACAAGCATTTCCCATAGTATGAGAGATATTCCATGGATGGATAAATAGTAGATGATTTTAACTGTCATATGGACAAATAATTACACATCCTAATATGCATTAGAAAATAAACTAGCACATCAAATTTACAATTTCATGGATAAATTTGTTTAGGAAGAAGGTAAGGGTACAAAGTTGAATTTATTTGAGGAAATCATGAAGTGACTAATGAGATGAGTGACATGTGAATATGGAAAAAGTCACGAAGGTTATATGTAAGTGACAGGTCTGGGGAACAATAGACACACACTGGGTGACAGCACTTTACATCACCCAGATTACAGGGAACAGACATCTGAGATTAATTTAAAGCAAGTAAGGACAACAATCTTGAAATGTGCCTGACCAGTGATTCACAGAATATTTTTAGACTCCAGTGGGTCTTTAGAATCCACCAAAGAGGCTGAGTTAAAGATCAGGGTAGCTGTTAAGCCATGCCTAAATGAGCAAAGATACTTTCCTCTGTGGGTAGATTGAACACCATCTTACCTTTAAATATTAATGTAAATGTCTCCATTCTGATGCTTCTTTTCCTTGCAGTTGCTCTTAAAAAGCAGTTAGGGTGTTGATAAGGTACTGAGCTCGCCTCTGTGTTTACAATATGTTGGGTTGGCAAATGAAACTCATTTTCATCAAGTATGATTTTATTCCACTAAAGGTGCTGGTTCTGGCAAGTCGTAAATGTTTTATGGTAAAATTAAGAGTTTCTAAACACATTTTACTCGTTGTGTCTCATTATTTCATCACCTAATAAGTTTCAATCATTTTAGCATCTGTTTAAATTAAAATCCCAAAGGAAAACAGTGAGGGCAGGCAGCAATTAATATGTTCTAAAGATGCTGAAATTGCTTAGAAACGTGGCTCATAATGAACTCAGACACTGGTGTTTTATGAATGCAACATTGTAGTGCCTAGTGTCAGCTCTAAAATCCACCCACATTTTTGCTTCATGAATCACTTAGTGAACTAGTTTGAAGCTTCTTTCTCTGGGGAGAAAAGCAGTCTTATGACTTGAGTGTAAGTAGATGATGTGTGGGTCATTTGTAAGGGGTGTTCTTGTGTGTTTGCATCCGTAGAGATCCTTGGTGCCCTGCTGTCCATCCTTTGCATCTGGGTGGTGACTGGTGTGCTCGTGTACCTAGCCTGTGAGCGCCTGCTCTACACTGACTACCAGATCCAGGCGACCGTGATGATCATCGTTTCAGGTTGTGCAGTTGTGGCCAATATTGTGTAAGTCATCCCCACGCTAAGAGCCCATATGGCTTATATTCAACCCCATCTGGTCGAGGACTCTTTTGGAAACTCATCTACTTGTGAAGATGGTAGAGATCTGACACAGTGTTCCAATGGCTCTAAAAGTGCCAATAAGGCCATAGACTAAAGGGATTTTATATACTGGCTTCTGTGACCTGCAAATTTTGAAAGTTTCCACTGTTCTAGAGACAGGGCTAGGATCTTTTAATGTACACATTATCAGTTTAGGGTTCACAACGACTCAACTTCACTGATTAGGAAACTGCAGTTCAGTGGGTTAAATAGGGTGCCAGTTAGGCAGAGTCAGTATTTGAATCCAAAACCACAGACCCAGAATTGAGCTCTAAGCCATTCTGTTCTTTTTTTAAAAAAAATATTTTTTATTGTAGATGGACACAATGTCTTTATTCTATTGCTTTGTATGTGGTGCTGAGGATCAAACCCAGGGCTTCACGCATGCGAGGCAAGCTCTCTACTGCTGAGCTACAATGCCAGCCCCCATTCTGTTCTTTTATGCATGTTGATGGTTCCATGGGGATATGACTTTCTCTTGTTTAATTTTTGTTGGCTGAAACAGATTATGAGTTCCCAGAAAGTTGAGTTGAAAGGCATTTTAGAGTTTATTCACTTCAATCATCCTTCTACTTTTTAATATTATATTTCAGTATCTCCATAAAATTGCCATTAGTTTTGTATATTACCACAGAACTAATATCAGGGAATTTATTTCCCTCAAAACCAATTTTTTGTATCTTTGCTTCATTGTGCCTGCATGAGAATTCTTCAAGACATGTTAGCTAGACTCTCCCTTTAGTTTCTACCCATCAGTCCATTCTCTCATCCTGGCAAACTTAAATCTTTCAATCTTATTGAAAACAATGATCACAAATCTCTGCCCTATAGGTTTGCTCTTCCCAAAGTTGGATTCCTCATGACAGTGGAGTTTGGATCCCAGAGTTTTGATACTTTTGAGTTAATTTTCTCCTTCCTACTTGATGATCTAATTCTAAAACTGTATCTATCTACCTACCTACCTACCTGCCTACCAACTATTCACCTACCTACCTACCTGCCATCTGTAGAAGATAGTAAAATGACACTCCAAATATGCCTATATCCAAATTCCTGGAATTTTGACATGTTAATTTACATGGCAAAAATAACTTTCCAAATGTCAGTAGGATTTTCAGATGAAGAGATCATGCCGGGTTTTCCACATGGTGGCACGTAGCCACACAGGTCCTGAAATGAGGAAAGCAGAAGTTCAGAGAGAAGATGCTACACTGCTGGCACTGAAGCTGGAGGAAGGGACCTGGGGCCATGGGATAGAAGTGGCTTCTGGAAGCCACAAAGGCAAGAAAGCAAATTCCTTTTCAGGGATCTTCCAGAAAGAATGCTGTCCTGCAACCCCACATTAGAACTATAAGATAATAAATTTACATTGGTTTAAGTCATTAAGGTTTTGTGGTAATTTGTTACAGCACTAATAGGAGACTCACATACAGGATGAACATCCCTAACCCAAAATCCCAAATCTGAAATGTTCTGAATGCAGAAACTTCCTGAGCACCAACATTTGCTGAAAGCTTCAGATTTTCGAGCATTTTGGATTTTGGATGTTCAGATTGGAGATGCTTAATTGATAAAGTCTACATATATATCCCAAGATATGACAAATTCCAAAATCTGAAACACTACTGGTGCCAAGCATTTCAGGTACTCAACTCTTACCATCTCCTTGTCATCTACCTGTCTTGCAATGCAGCTTGACACATGCTAAGAGGTCAGTTTTTACATGGGAGTGAAGAAGATAGCAATGGAAGAATGGTGCTTTAAACAGAGGATTCTAAGAGAGGGCAAACGGAATCTCTGGAATTTGGGGGCAAGCTAAGCATGTGCAGTTTGCAAATGCTGCCTTGGATCACTCTAAGTCTTACATCCTGGAGCTGTGGTCCTCCACCTCTCAGTTCGTGACCTATTGCTCAGTCTCTGAGCTAAATGATCAACAGCATGATGTTTACTGCTGTCACTAGCTAGATCCTCTCTCCTACCAGTTAACCTGAAATTGCATTTCACATTGGCACTGGAAGAAAGAGTGTGGGCAGATCAATGCAAATCTATCATCTTGAGGAGATAAATACTCCAGAGCACATGTATTGCTGACTGGGGGTCAATAACATCATCTTTGCATAAGGACAACAATATGTCCTCAAGGCAGCAGGAAGAATGAAAGTATTAATAATTTCCCGAGAGTCATATGTCACATAGGTTGTGTCGATGCTACACAAAGATGAAGGATATTCCTAGCCAACTACCACATCAATCTGAGACTTTAATGATGGAGTTTGACTTTCAAAATAGATACCATCCAAGTTTTCTTTTTACTGAGACTGCTTTTGAACATTGACCTTAACTTTGCAAGTACTTTTCATTCTTAGAAAGACAAGGGAATTGAAAAGCCCTGCCTTCCCTGTGCAAACAGATAGTTATTTATGGATGAAGGTGCTGAGTGACTATAACGTGTTTTCTAAGAACTGAGATTACAGGTTGCAAGAGCTGCAAGACGTTCCAATGACTGAATATGGAAAGATCAGAATTGCAATTTGGACATAAATCTATTCCTTTGAGACCTAAAATCAGGACAAAAAGTTCCAGTAGAAGTGGTGAAGGAGTTCTGTAATGAAGGGTATAGGCAGAGCTTTAAGGCTATTGCAAGCTAAAGTTTTCTGCCTAAAACATTCCCTCTGTTCAGTCTATTGAACTCGAGTATAACCTTTGAATTCAGCTCACTTGCTGTATCTCTCTAAATAAAGCTCCTCTGTTGGTGCTATCCACAGGAGCAACTCTTAGTAGCCTTATTATAATTAGAAAATTCCATTTGTGTGAGTTCTTGCATGTGTGTGTGTGTATGTGTGTGTGTGTAAAATCTTTGCTGCCTCCAACACAGTTAAAGCTACAGTGGGGAGGGAATGCATCTATTTCTACTCACTTTATAGCCAAAGTATTAAATAATACTTTGCACACGAGTTTCTAAGAAAGTTTCACCTTTTAAAATAAAATAACTAAAAGACAATGTGATAAACATACATGGCAAATCTGGAAGAGGGTCTGTTAACTGCCAGTCACATTGGGCTGTCTAAATAACTTTGGATTGTAATTCATGGCTGAGGGTGTTTCTATCCAAACACAACAATCTGAAAACTGTGCCTTCTGTAATGATCAAATTTTGGCACATAGCAAGCATTCCACCTTGTGATGATGGCCTAAGATTTAACATACACATTTATCTGCAAAAAGACTAGATATATACGGTATCCCAAGCAATAAGAGGTTTTTAAAACGTCTTTGTTTCAAAATGTTCAGAAGGGTATTTGACAAAACACTTCCTGTTGGCCATTAGTGAAACAATTTTCATTTTATATCTAGTCTAAAATCTGTGGATGTTGTAGATAAATAGAATCAGGTGCATAATTTTTAGTGACTACAACTTTATCATCTTGACTTGGACAAGAGATGCTACACTTTGCAATTCATTGTGTGTGTGTGTGATGTACATAAACAAGTACTTTTACAATATATTAATGTATTTTTGCCTCTAGATAAATAACTACATATACATACACTCTCACCATATGCCATTAAGATATTATTCAAATTTTAAATGCTCATGGAAATGAACAAAATTAAGTAAAATTAAAGTTTTTAAAAATTACACAATGAAATTCATTCACTACTATTTTGTTTTATCCCTTTCTGCTGCTTTTTGCATTTGAAACCAGCACATTAAATCAAGCTCTACCAAGCTTAGCTTTAAGCGTAGCTCAGTGCTTGACATTTAGTAGATAAATGAGATTTCCCCTCTTCATTGTAAAATGCTTGATTTTCATCAAAGAAATGATGGTTTCCCCCTTTAACGTGAAACAGAATAACATTAGGTGGAGGAATGAAAAAAACTGAGATACATTTTTACAATTTGTCCTTGTGCGAAAATTTTAAAACTCTGTGATACACTTGTGTTCAAACAAAATTCCAAAATTATACATTGTAAAGCATACATTTTTCAACTACCTGCTATTTTGAATAATGCATGCTATTGCCAGCTCCTTTGTTCTGTTGCCTAGATTTGTAAGGGCTAATCTCATTTGTGCCAAGAACATTGTTGTCTTTCAGATTAGCTGTGGTTTTGCACCAGAGATGCCTCATCCACAATCACAAGGAAGTGCAAGCTAACGCCAGTGTCAGAGCAGCTTTTGTGCATGCCCTTGGAGATGTATTTCAGAGCATCAGTGTGCTAATCAGTGCTCTCATTATCTACTTCAAGGTGAGTGTATGTGAGTTTTCCCATATTGTAGTAATTGCAAGTGTTAGCACAGAGGCTGACCCTCCAATATTGCCAATACCAACAACCTGATCTGAGTTTACCTATACAAACTGCTTTGTGAGATTAAAACAAACACTCAAAGCCTGAAACTTGAGTCTCCCAAATTCCTAAAATCTATGTCTTAATTAAAATGCAGTTCCTCTGCCATGCTGTTAACATAGATAACAATGAAACTATTCATACCTTAGAGTTCTTAGGTAGTAAGCAACAGAAAAGATCTCGGATTCATTTAAGCAAAAATAAATACATAAATACATTTACTGGCTAAAATCTATTGAACATATTCCAGGACAGAAGTCAAGGTAGAAATATGGGCAACTTTTGGTATCTAGATTTCAGAAATCATAAGAGCTTCTGTCTCAGGCACCATGCTAAAATAAATGTGACTGGATCAATTCTTTTCCTGTTCTTGTCACTGCTGAGGATTTGTATTTCTGGAAAGGGGAGTCCAGTTGACCCTAGTTTGGGTTCTGGGCCTGCCACCTGGTTGGAGAAGAGTAAGCACCTGATTTACTGTCCTACCAATATTGCTCACAAGGCAGAGGGGTTTGTTTTCCCCAAAGCAGGATTCTAATGCAAGAACCCTCTCACCCTGAACAAATAAATATGCTCTCTAGATTGCTATCTGTTACTATCAAGAATAAACAGGGGTGAGTTGGAGGGGGAGGGCAAAGAAGGAGGAACTCTTTTAGCTCTTCCCTTTTCCATCATGATGGTCCAATCTGCAGGACTCTTTACTATTTTTCCTAAGATATAAAAACATGTTAGCAAAAGTTACAACGACATATCCAAATCTGAGAAAATGTTTCTTGAAAACTTCAAGACTAAGGCAGAAATATTTTAAAATTGGAAGAATTAGTGGAGTTTGAGAGACACTTCACAAAGGTTAGGTTGATGCTGAGTGTCTTAGAGTGGAGGAGCCTGGACTTGCCTGTGGCATTGAACTTCATCAAGGGAAGAACAGTAGGTATTTTACCCTGGTGCCAAGGTGGGTGGGGAGAGCAGGAGTGACACCTTTGCTTAGACCGTTAGGGCTATGTCACAGGTGCCTATCTCAGAGTATATGTTATAGTGGAGAGGGAAACGAGACTAACCCCGGTACAACCAGACCAAGGGCTGATTGCACTTGGAACAAATGCAGCCTGTCAATAGATGGTATTCTTTCTCTCTTGCATCATAGTTAAGGCTGAACACTCATTACAGTGTGGGAATCTTCATGTGTATTTTTATCACATACTCTGTACTTAAATTAAGAGAATTTAAATCTGGCTTCTTAAGAATATTTTTCACTTTTATTTCTAAATAGTCTCCACTCTTTAGTCACTGGTAATTTAAAGCTAAAAGGACGATGGAGTCTTCAGGAAGGACATCATGCCTTTGTGTTGGATGTCAAGTGTCATGGGGGCAAATGGGTGACTGGGAAGGAAGGGAACAGTCAGCTGTACCTATTTTATTAATCAATCTTTCTCCAAGTGAAGTATGAATTCAGTTAACCAAAAATGCTATGTTTTCTAGCCAGACTACAAAATAGCTGACCCAATCTGCACGTTTATCTTCTCCATTCTGGTTCTGGCCAGCACTCTCATGATCTTAAAGGACTTACTCATCTTACTCATGGAAGGTAGGAGGGATCTCATGATTATTTCTAGGATCAATGTTTTTTTCCCTCTGATCACACAAGAGGATGGCTGCAAGGTGTGCTCACTGTTAATTTTTACTATGGGGAAATGAAAACTGATAGGGGAATTTTTCGTGAAAATACAAGTTTGATTTTTTTTATATGGGAACAGATAAAAGTGGCTTCTACTTATATCTTGAGCAACTGTTAAATATCCCACATCATAAATATGCTAAGTGCTTTAGCTGCTGTGACTAAAAGATCTCACCAGAACTACTGTAGAGGAGGACAGTTTATTTGAGCGTTCATAGTTTCAGAGGTCTTAGTCCATAGAAGGCCAGCTCCATTCCTCAGGGCTCTAGGCAAGGCTGAAGTTCATGGAAGAAGAGTATGGCAGAGGGAAGCAGCTCACATTGTGATCAGAAAGCAGAGAGAGACTCTACTCACCAGATACAAATATATATACCCCAAAGCCATGCCCTGATTCCCACCTCCTCTAGCCATACCCTACCACTTCAGTTACCACTCAGTTAATCCCTATCAGGGGATTACATCACTGATTAGATGAAGACTCTTACAACCCAATTATTTCTCCTCTTCTTGTGCTGTCTCACATGTGAGCTTTTGGGAGATACCTCACATTCAAACCATGAAATTAAGTATAGACATTAACTATAACATTGGTGGAAGATATTGCCAAAATAGAATTATATTCCTAATTATACCTGGAGAAGACTTAAGAAAGGCAATAAAAATCTACCTCTCAGGCAACATTATAACTGAACATTTATGTCTGATTGTGTCTCAAAGTACAAGAACACCAGGGTGACTTGACTTATTTGCCAAGTACCTACTGAGCTCTGACTGCTAGATTGTGTACTTAATGCTAGAGCTACAGAGATGGGCTAAGAGGAGAATCACTTTTGTCTTTGAGAGTGATACTTTAGTGAGGGGAGAAAGATATTATTCAAATAATCACACAGAAATGGAATTGAAGTGCTACTGAGAAAAGATGTGGGGATTTAAACAGCTGGGAGAGAGGGACAGGGGGTCCCTGGGGTGTGCTGAGGAAGTGATGTTTTTTGACTTTCTCTCACCCAGGTAGGATCTAATTCTAATTAACCTCATTCTGCACAGCCAGAGAATAGTCCTGATGACTCTCCTGGCTAGTCTAACTCCTTGGGTCTTCTAATTAATCAGGAATAGATGACAGAAATGCCTTCCCTGTCAAGAAATTTTTCTTATGACTAAAGCTTACTGGCTACCTCTCCTGACATTCTGCATTTTGCTGATTTTCTTTTCATTTGGCATAAAGTAGTTGGAGAACTACTTGTTTCTGCCCTTTCCAGGCCACATCTTTACTGGCAGTTAGGTTGGAGAGACATTGTGCAATTGAAAGACAGAATCACACAGACCTCTCAGTTCAAATCATAGCCATGCAATTTTCTATCTGTGGGACTTTAGACAACACCCTTAACTCTGAACTTCAGTTTTGTCAACTCAAATCTGGGAATAATATTCACCTTGCAGCACTATTGAGAGGATTAGATAGATCTATGGCATCATTCCTGGAAAACAGTGGGAACTGGATATATACAACTTCTCAGCTAGCTCTTTTGTTTGACTAGAATATAAGAACTATAAAGCTAAGTTGTAGAAATGAACCCTGTGCTGCATATTATCCTCACATCAAGAAAGTCCCAATTCTTGGCCACAAGTTGTGGTCATAGACCTGGTCAATCATTGATACTAATGGCCTCAGAAGAGCTAGATAAGAGAGTTTTGATCAGAATAAATTCATCTTTTCACCAGAAAACTACTCAATACTAGGTGAAATGGAAGAGCTGCAGATTCACAGCAATGTCATCTTAGTGTACAAGTTGAGTAGCCATTATCCAACTTACTTGGGACCAAAGTGTTTCAGCCTTTAGAATTTTTTTGGAACATTTGCATAATGAGATATTTTGGAGATGGAACCCAAGTCTAAATGTGAAATTCACTTATGTTTCTTACACACTTTGTGCACATAGTCTGAGGTAATTTTATACAATAGTTTTAGTGCACCTGCATTTTAACTGAGACCCATTACATAAGACCAAATATGGAATGTTCCACTTGTAGCCTCATGTTGGTTCATAATAAGTTTTAGATTTTGGAGGATTTCAGATTTTGGATTTTTGGAATAGGGATGTTCAATGTACTAAAGTATATTAGAGGCATAAGGTACTTGATTACATTTGCAAGGTGATTTATCATTATTACATTGACTATAATAAACACAAATGATGTCATATTTTCCATTCTACATATTAGAAAAACATATTATAAAGGATTCACCTAAAAATCTTGATAGACTAATCCAGCAGTTATCAAACTTTGGAAACATTAAAATTACTTAGAGGTGTTATTGAAAGGCAGATTGTTGGGCCCATCCCCACAGCTTTTGGGGCAGTAGGTCTTGTGTGGAAGAAGGGGCCAAAAGGCAAGAATGTGAATTTCTGCCAAGATGTTGATGCTGCTGGTCCTCCTGGCACCATACTTTGAGAACCACTGGACGAACTTTATCATCATACTCTGGGATTCCTACATGATGATGATGATGACACTGGGAATGTCATCTGGAGAACCCAATCAGATCTGGAGGTTTGCATCATATCAACTATGCAGATGATTAAAAGTACCCAAACATAGGCTGAAGTTTTCTTTTTGCCCAGTCCATTTTGAGACATAGTAGACAAAGTCCCAGAGTGCAGTCGCCTTCAGACACTATTGAGTACACATTTAAGGATTCTACTCCTCGTGGGCACCATAATTATTGGCAGATGACAGTGAAATGGATAATGAAGTTGACCATCCCCTACCCATTTTCTAAACTGAGTAATAAGTGAACTTTCTGGCTCTGAACATGAGAATATTTGGTCTATCAAATCATAGGTGCCTCTATTTTCTTTCCTGAGTACTAAGTGCTAAGCTTCCGCAGTGGTTGCTATTATGAAAATTAATGACTTACAAAAAGATCAGAGAAAAACTAATGTACAATTTAAGATGACTGAATTCCATCCCTCCTGTCTCAGTATAACTCTTCCCTGGCAATTATCTTTCTTAAATATTTAAAGGAACAGTACAGAGTCTGGGCTATCTTAGCTAATTAATGAAAATGGCAGGTAGCTCTTTACTGGAAGACACTTAATTTTTAAAATTAGTTTAATATAAATAATTCTTATACTTAGTAAAATTTTTAAATAATACAGAAAAGTATAAAATAAGAAATTGTTTTCCCATATTTCCGCTTCTGGATTTTCAGTCCTATTCTTCAGGGGACATTTCTATTAATAAGTGAACATATGGGCTGGGGTTATGGCGCAGTGGTAGCGTGCTCGCCTAGCATGCGTGAGGCACTGGGTTCGATCCTCAGCACCACATAAAAATAAAATAAAGATATTCTGTCTGCCTACAACTAAAAAATAAATATTTAAAAAAATAAGTAAACATACATAGTTCCAAAAACACTCATTCTTTTACTTGCTTTTTTTTATAAAAATGAGATTAAATGATGTTATATATTTTGTTCTATATCTTACTATTCTTCACTTGGAGATCTTTCATATGACTGAATAATTAAACATACCCTATTTTTTCATAGTTAAACATACCCTATTTTTTCATAATTACTTCACTGAATGAATGTATTTGCTCACAGTTGACATTACAAACAATAGCGTGGTTACCACCATTGTACATGCATATTTTAAACACTTGTCTCGATGGAGTAATTCACTTAGAATAATTCACAGAATTAGTGTTTTGTTTCAAAAGTTATATGTGTTTTAAAATTTGGTAGATTGGCCACTTTTATCAAAGACCACATCAATTTCTTTGCTACTAACAGCATGTGAAAATTCTCATTTTATCACATCCTCATCATTGGGTATTATCAAACTAGTGATTCTTTTCTCATCTGACAGTTGAAGCATCATATATTGATTTCATATGTAATTCTTTAGTTATTAATGACATTGAATGTTATTTTAATACATATTTGTTAGCCATGGAAGTTATCTTTTTAACATCAATTTGGTTGTTTTCCTGGATACATTAATATTTTTTCAGGCTCTCTCTCCCTTAATAAAAGAAGTTTCTTTGCTGTGCTGGAGCATTAGCATCAGGAGGGACATGCCTCCTGCTTGACATCCTTATTTCTTAGTATAAAATAAGTAATGGTGGCCTTTTGTTCTCCATAAACACAAAGAAGTAAATGGGGAAAGAGAGTCAAATTTAGGAATCCTGACTTCATTTCAAGGGTCCCAGATCTTCACAGAGTCACTTGAAACTCCCCAAGGAGATGACACACATTAGTTCTAAGAATGAACTTTTTTTTGATTCCAATGCCTAAACTCTTACTTTCACTTGACCCGTTAATGTTCAGAGAATCTGAGCTCCCTGTCATTTATCTGTGTGGCCTTAGCAATGTTCTTAACTTTTCTAACCCCTATTTCCTCAGTTAAGTAGGAATTATAACATTGATAACTGGCCCATAAAGTTCTTAGGACTATTAGACAAAATAACTCTTATAAATGAAGTGTTTAGCGCAGATCTTATACATGATAGGTGCTCAGTAAAGATTCGTTGTTATTATTTTTTAAATTTTTTTAGTTGTAGATAGGCACAATATCTTTATTTTATTTATTTTTATGTGGTGCTGAGGATCAAACCCAGTGCCTCATGCATGCAAGGCAAGCACTCTGCCACTGAGCCACAATCCCAGCCCTGTTATTATTAGAAAATAATAAGTCTTCCCTTAAGACTTCATGCATACTCCATGATTGATCTGAGGCAAGAAATCCTTTAGTTCTATTCTAGTGCCCTGAGACTTTTGTTGCTCATAGAGGAAAAGGATATGTTGATCAGTTCTTTGTTACTTCCATGAAAAAATGAAAATGGGGTTAAACTAAACTCAAACCCTAGAAAGCTTTGGATTAATCAGAAGAAAATCCCCTAAGAGAAAGGTTCTTAAATCCTGAAAAAGGTGAGTTAAGATTTCCTATTTCTTTAAACAGGTGGGTCTTGGCTCTATATGCTCATTATAATTATCTGATAAGTATTTTAAAATGCTTATACCCAGGCTCCAGAGAACTGGATTTAATTGTCTGAGGAGCCTTGATATGCTCTAGCATACAGCTGGACCAGAGAACATGAGAGGTCATGCTATTCGGGGACTCAGGTGTTGGTGCCATGGTTCTCAATCTTGCCCGCCTGAGAGACTCATCTGATAAGCAGGGAAGCAGGATCTTCTCTGAAGAGAGCTGATTTCATTCGTGTTGGGTGTAACCTTGCCATCAGGATTTCTAAACTGTGCTGGCAATTCTGATGTGCAAACAGGGTTCAGAACCACCCAAAGATCTGGGAGTTTCAGAACCTCATCTATGGAGCTTTCCATCAGGAGGCCTGGAATGGAGCCAAGACTTCATTATTTTTAACAAGCACCTCAGGTGTTTGTATTGTGTATTATATATAGTTGAATTAGAGGCTACAAAAAGAATCGTAACTAGACATAGATTCTATAGATCCTTCTCCGGATGTCTTTAGCTGACAGTGATTCACCTAATTCAACAAATGGTTTTACCATTGTTGTGCTGGTTGAGTTGATATTTTTCCAAAAACAAAACAAAAACATTCTTATATTGAGTTGATTTCTGTTTTCCTATTCCAACCAACTATTGTTTCTGCTTCTCTCTCTGGAGTTAGCTAGGGAAACTGTCCTCACACATTCATGTTCTGTCACCTACTACAGGACAGTTCTTGCAACATGTGAAAAAAGTCATCACACATCTCTTGGCCTTCTCTTCTCCAAGCTAGAGACACTCATTTCCTTTGCCCAAAAGGAGAGCTGGTTGGCTGCCAGACTCCCCACCTTCCTCTGTGCCCCATACGGTTCCTTTAGAAACAAGGGTGACAATCAAACTCTTCTATTCTGTGAACCAACCACTGAATGTTGACTAATGTAGTAAAATAATGGAAAATTTACAAACCAAATAATAAGATGGTATTACAACATTGGGATCCTCTATTAGCACAGTCAATTAAGCGATCTGTTAAATAACCAACATTTTTATAGCATTACAAAGAGCCGGTATCTCCTGAATTGTTCCTCAGAGAACTCTGGGATCTACAAATGGTTCTTATCATCCCCATTTTACTACAAATATGCTGAGGATCAGATAAGCTTCACAATTTGGGTAAATTCATAATAGTTGTAGGCAGAATGCTAACCCAGGATTTATTAAATATCAAATCCCACGTTGCTCCATTTTGCTTTCCAGAGTGCATGCAGATAATTATGAAAAGCACGATTAGTTTAATAATATACTAAGGATGATTACTGTTGTTGATTGTTGCATAGTAAATTCTGCAAGGATTCTGCCTGTGAACTTCTGATTGATGGCAAACCTTTGGAAATAGTCTGATTTGTAAACATTTGAAGTAGGAAGCCAGAAAAGGGGAGGGCAAGTTGGCTGAATTGGGCAAGTTGGCTGAATTGGCCTCCCACTCCTGCCTTCTTTCAGGGGTACCAAAGGGGCTGAATTACAACGGTGTGAAAGAGCTCATCCTGGCGGTCGATGGTGTCATCTCTGTGCACAGCCTACACATCTGGTCTCTAACAATGAACCAAGTGATCCTCTCTGCTCATGTTGCCACAGGTCAGTGAGTTTTATAAACACCCTGGGCCAGATTCTGTCCTTGTCCTGAAAAGTCAGTAATTTCTCCTTTTTTCCTAGGTCTGATCTTAGTGTGTATTGCCTGTCAAAACAGCTGTCAAGTGTTGTTGTACTTTGAAAACCAACTGGTTTATGGTGGTTGTCACAGGAACAATGATACCAATGACCTTCTCCAGGCTGATTGCAGTGTAGTACAAAGACCCAAAATGCCTCCCCAACTTCAAGGCTTGGACTCTGAAAATTTGACTTCTCCTGCTTGGCTTGGTGCCTTACTACTAGAAATATAGGAAAGAATTTAGCAGTAAATCTTGATGGAGTCTCTCCTGTGCATAAGATGCTTTGCCTAATGCTGATGATAGAGGAAGAGATTGAACCCCCACCCTTGAAGTTCAAACAAGCTAACAGATGTGCTGAGAGAATTAGGTCCTTCCCTGATGGTTAGAGGCAATTTTCAGGACACTGGGTTAATAATAACAGCTACTTTTAAAATAGAAGTTGATTTTGTCTCTGATGTGTCTCAGAGCTGGGAGAAATAGGAAGTGGAAGGTCTTTCACTGCCTCAGGAGAGAGCTTAGGCCAAGGATGATAGGTTAGGCTGCTAAAATATGGCTCAGGAAGCTACTTAGTGGCAGGGGTCAGGGACACCAGTGACAGTCATTTGAGAACTATACTTTCTCAGACATCCTCATCTTCTCTGAGGGGCTCAGAATTGGCTTCAGGGAATTTACAGCATTTTCTATACCAATATTTCACTGCAAATGAAAGAATATAGTAAACAATCAGGTTACTGTGGAAGGGACTTTACAGCCTCATGATACCATCTGGGACAGGAAAAAAGATGGCAGTGGGGGTAGCTGCTCTAAGAGAAGTCTATGGGGAGCTCTAAATGCTTCCTGCTTCCTGTCGCTTGCCTTGATATAAATTCTAATTAAATCCAAAACTGCAGCCCAGAGATCCCTGGGGGCTGGCGAGCAGGACTGTATGAGAAATAACAGTTCTATCTTGGCTCTTTCAGGGCTTGTCTCCCCTCCATAGTCAGCTCCTGGGAGTGCCAGACTCCAGAGTTAACTATAGGCAGAAAGAGTTCCCATAGTGACACAGTACTTTGCTGCACTAGAATGTTCCCCGCCTTGTCTGTGTGAACATAGCAGAGCCAATGTGGCTTATTCTGAGAGCTCTGCCTGTGCCGCCCCCACCACCACCAGGCCCAAGACAAAGCACTTGAAGCTGAAGTCTCAGCCATGGCTCATGTGTGCAATCAATGCTAATCTCACCCTGGTTCTTTATCAACAGCAGCCAGCCAGGACAGCCAGATTGTCCGGAGAGGAATTGCTAGAGCTCTTAGCAATAGCTTTCCTGTGCATTCGCTCACCATCCAAGTAGAATCTCCAGTTGACCAGGAGCCTGCCTGCCTTTTCTGTGAAGACCCCCAGGACTAGTTCAGTCCCACTGTCAGCTTCCTGTGTTTGATAGGCCACAACATGCTGCTTGGCAACTTCTGGAACATCAGAAATAAGTAACCAAAGGAAGAAATTTGAGAAAGTCACAAAACAGTGTAATGCGCATTTTATTCTGAAAATGCATATAGATCCATCCATCAATTGGCTTACATACTCACCAGTATCAGTGTTCAATTATAGGAAATGTGTGTAGGTTATTCTTAACTGGCACTGAGATAACAGCTGTTTGTAGCCAATGGCAATAAAAGTTTCACCTCCCTCCAATAAAGCATCCTGAGAATGGTTGAGTAAATATGAGTTCAAGAAAGTCTTATCAGGAATCAGTGGAAGAGACAAATAGCCACAAAATTCCCCCCAAATATCATCAAGGGTAAAAGAGAATCTGGATCATTAGAACTTGATTCTTCCACCATCCTTAGCTAAGGTAACCTGATGCAACATCTTCTGTTCCCATCAACATCACTATTCACTAAATGGGGTAGAAATTTCCTCTGTCAGTCTTGCATGCAAATTATGTTGTCATGTGTCTGAAACTGTTGAATTATACTTTACTTTTCTGCATAGAAGTCCTGGGCAAAAGAAAAATTATGAAATTGCTGCTTTTTGAGTGTTTTCATGTAGTATAACTTAATAATGCAAGAAAACGAGGAGACACAAAGCGAAAGTACTTGCCCAGATTACATGGAAGGTAATTTGATAGAATTAAGATCATAACTTTCAGTTTTTGAAATATATTGGTTGAGCACTATTTTTCCAATTATTATACTGAACTATTTAGATATGTCCATCATTAATTTCATTTTACCAATAATTTTGAAAAGTTGGAATTAATGCCATTTTTGTATTAAAAGGACACAAGACTCAAAAAAGGTTAAGCAACTTGCTAATGTTATTTATGCATTCATTCAAAAAATACTGTTTGATGCTTGCTATGAGCTGAGACCTTGGTGAATGTCTTAGGCTGTTTTCTGTTGTTATAATTAAATTCTATAGACTAATTCATAAGGATAAGAAGTTTATGTGATTCATGGTTCTGAAGGCAGGGAAGTTTGAAGTCAGGTGAGTACATATGGTGAGATATGTACTTCTTGCTGGCAGGAGCTCTCTGCAGAGTCCCAAGGCAATGCAGGGCATCACACGGGAGAGGCAATGAGCCTCCTAGCTCAACTCTTCTTCTCCTCCCCTTATGAAGTCATAGTCCCATTAGATTAGAGTTCCACTTTTATGGTCTCATTTTAACCTTAATTATCTACCAAAAGTTTCACCTCCAAATACCATGGTGGATTAGGATTCCACAAGAAGGATTCAACTTCAACAACAGTTTTGGTAGGGCCGTCCAAATGTAGCCGTGAGCCAAGCTAGCATGGCTTCTGCCCTCACAGAACTCTTTTTTCTTTTGCGGGGGAGACAGCCATTGCATGATTAATCACATCCAAGAGCATATTACAGGTAGCCGCCAATGATATGAAAGAAGAGAGAATTATGTAGATTGAAGAACGTCAACAGAGTTTCTCTGAGGAAATAGCACCTAAATTGAGAGCTGAACAAAAAATAGGTACTATCGAAGTGATTCATAAGAGGAAACATGTTCTAGAAGAAGAAAGAACATGAATAGACACCCTGAAGAACTTGGTGCCTTTGTGTAACTGAGGAAGGCCCTGTAGCCGCAGGGTACACTAGGGAAGGGGATGAGTTAAAGAACATAAAGGGCATGAAGCAGTAGAAATAATCAAGGCCAGGTCAGAAAGTGGCTGGATACATTGTCTTAAAGCTCACCCATGCTTTCTTCTTGAACATTTTTTTCTGTATTTGTTTTGTTTCCGACCTGTAAATCTATGCCAACAATTAGTCATGGTTTCAGAAGCGCATGAAAAAATATGATTCTACATTCTTCAAAAGAATGAGATGAATAAAATGTTGAATGTAAAAGCTAAGGAATGACAATGTTTCTTTGATGTGTGCTGTCCATCACTGAATGAGTAGTGCTGTTCACAGGTAGCACTGGACTTGACCCTGTCTACACAAGAAGTCTGACTAAGGCAAGAGGTAACCTGAAGGAATTGGAAAGGTCATGAGCTGACCTTCCAAACGGCCTTGCTCCCAGATTTTGGGAGCAGGGCTCTGAAAGAGAGGAGATGGAGTGGCATGGGTGGAACCTAAAACTAGAGAGAATTAGAGAATTAAGAAAACACATTACAGAGAATTAGAAAACACTGTTTCCATCCCTTTCTACTTTCCTCCAGGTCTCTGTCCTTCAGTTTATTCTCAATCTTTCTGGGCTTCGGATTCCTCACTTGAAAACAGGGATTCCATTTTCACCAAGGGATTTCTATCAAAATTACATGGGCTCATAAACACAAAGAACAAGATTCTTCGTGTGGTAAATATTGAGTGTTCCCTCCAGTTCAGGGTTTCTCAGCCTCAGCACTACTCCTGTGGGGGGTTGGATCATCCTTTGTGAGGAGAGCTGCTCTAAGCATCATAGGATGTTAAGCAGCATCCCTGGGCCCTACCCACCAGCTGCCAGTTAATACTCCCTACTCGTAGTTGTAACAACCAAACAGATGCACAGACATACAGAGAGACTTCTGGGATACAGGAAGAATGGAGGTTGCTTGGCTGGTGGGGATTTGGAACCTGAATGACAAGAACCAGAGCACAAGAAGAGGCAACTTTGGACTGCTACATAGGCCTGGTCACTGAGGATCCATGACATTGGGGTGACAGCCATGCTGGAGGCTCTCCAGAGAGACAAAGAACAAAGCATTCTAGACAAAGGAAGGTTGTGCACAGGCACATGTACATTTATCTGCTAGTTTCTAATTTGAAAAGTGAAATACAGAGGACAAAGGAAACTCTCACCCTGTGATTTTTATTAAAAGTATATGACTTTTGTGTCATGGGTGGTGCTGGGGATTGAACCCATGGCCTTTTGCATGGGGGGCAAGCACTCTACTAACTGAGCTATATCCCAAGCCCTAAAAGTGTATGATTTTTTGATGTTAAGTTGTTTTAGTTTATTTTGTATATCCTGGTATTAATGCCCTATCTGAGGAGCAGGTGGCAAAGATCCCCTCATCCTTTAGGCACTCTCTTCATGCTCTCTTATTTCTTGTCTGTGCAGAAACTTTTTAATGATGCCCCCTCACATCAATTTTTGGTTTAATTTCATGCCTTTTAGGAATCTTATTAAGTAAATGAGCAAAAGAACTAACCAGATACTTCTCATAACAAAAAAAAAATAAAAATGGCCAACAAACAAATGAACAAATGATCAACATCTCTAGAAATTAAGGAAATGCAAATAAAAACTGCATTGAGACTTCATCTCACTCCAGTCAGAATGACAATTATCAAGAATAAAAGTAGTAAGTGTTGGCAAGGAAGTGGGGGAAAACGTACACTCATACATTATTGGCACTAAAAACTAGTGTGACCACTCGGAAAAGCAGTATGGAGATTCTTCAAAAAATTAGCAATGGAATTACCATATGATCCAGCTATCCCATTCCCCAGCATATATCTCAAAGATCTAAAAGCAGTAGGGCTGGGGCTGTGGCTCAGTGGTAGAGCGCTTGCCTCGCATGCGTGAGGCACTGGATTCGATCCTCAGCACCACATAAAAATAAATAAGGATATTGTGTCCATCTACAACTAAAAAAAAAAATTTAAAGGAAAAAAATATCTAAAATCAGTATACTATAGGGATGCAGCCACATCAATGTTTATAGCAGCACAATTCACACTAGCCAAGATATGGAACCAACCTAGGTGCCCTTCAACAGATATATGGATAAAGAAAATGCGGTACATACACGCAATGGAGTATTAGTCATCCATAAAGAAGAATGAACTTATGGCATTTGCTGTAATATGGATGGAAGTAGAGACTATCATGCTAAGTGAAATAAGCCAGACCCAAAAAGTCAAAGGTCAAATGTTTTCTCTGACGTGTGGAAGCTAGTCCAAAATAAGGGTGTGAAAAAAGAGAAAGGAAAAAGTGTTGGGTGGGGATTCCATCAAAATAGAAAAAAGATCTGTGGGCTAGGAGAAGGGGAATGAGGGGGCAGGAACAGGGGAGCAGGATAAGAGAAGAACAGTGGAATGAATCTGACCTAACTTTCTTATGTACGTAGATGAATATACCACAGTGAATCTCAACATCAAGTGTACCCACAAGATATTAACTAATAATAATAATAAGTAAATAGCAAAGAGATGGGTAGAGTAGAGGGAAGGGAAGAGGGGGAGGAAGAAGGGAAAGGAAAAGGGCAGGACTGAGGACAGAATTAGAGCAAATTATATTCCTTGCTTTTGTAATGATGTCAAAATGAATCCTAATGTCATGTATAACTAAAAAGAACCGATAAAAAGAAAAATGTATATGATTTTTGCAACTTTATGATTATCACTATTGTGAGAATGGGAATCATGTCTTAGATGATTTTTACACCATCATCAGCCTTTAGCAGGATGCTGGAAACCTAGCTGTCATTAATAATTGTCGAAGCAATGACACTGAGGCTACCGGTGAACCTTGTCATTATTTTTCATTTATGGTGTGTTTTTCTAAAATTTCGAGGCCAAGAAAACATTGACTTTGACAGAGGAGGTCACATCTGTGCCATTTTGGCAAATCAGTCAGTGATGTTGAAATGGCTGCTTAGCATTCTGCTGACAACTGGCCCTGCTGGGTGGAGACAGATAGACTTGTCCCCCACTTCAATAAGCACGTTCAGACAACCAGGATTAGAGCTACTGAGGTTTCTAATGTTACCTTCCATGTCTGGCTCTCTGAATAGTGGGGACAGTTCATGCCAAATCCTTTATTCTGTCTCAAGGGCTACCGAATGTTTCTAAATTTCCACGTTTTGCACAGGACAGGGCCTGAAGACCTGGCAATTGCACAAGTCGCAGTGCAATTGTTTGCTCTTGTTTTCTTTGAAAAATCATAGATTTGATTTTATGTCAGAAATGCACTGCCAGGTAGTTATAAGGGAGGGAGACTGGTGTGTCAACCACAGGAATAGTTCCATGACGTCTAGCTATTTTTGCTATTTCTCTGAAATTCTGCTTCAGCCTGGATGAAATGAAACAAGATAATCTTCAATGAGAATCTCAAGAATTTTAAGATGAAAAATCAGATGTCACCAAGAACATTAAGTACCATCTATCAGTTTTGACGTTCTGACTCTCTTATGTCCCTTCCTTGACAGGATCAGAATTCCACTCATAGACGTTAGTGGAGTAGTGTTATAGAATTCTTTTTTTAAAATGTTTTGTTAGTTGTTTTTGGACCTTTATTTTACTTATTTATATGTGGTGCTGAGAATTGAACCTAGTGCCTGACATACACTAGGCAAGCACTCTACCACTGAGCCACAATCTCAGCCCTATTATAGAATTCTTTACTCTGAGCCATCATGCTCTCCATAAAGGCAAGGATCTTTCCTGTCTTTCAAAAGAACGTGTCTCCTTCCCCTGAGAACTGAAATTGGGTCAATTTCACTGCCACCCTCTATCCTTAATATGCTTCTCCATCATCAAGCACCCAGTTAAGATTTATCCAAGGCTCTCTGGTGATATTAGGGCCTATAAAAGAAATTTATGTGTTCCATATGTTTGGTTACAGATGGGAAATGGGAATCCTGAAGGACATGAAGGAGAAAACTTTTAACCGTTGAGCATCAGTTTTGAAGTTATATTGCCTGAGTTTGAATCTTGGCTCTTCCTTTTATTAGCTCTGTGACCTCAAGCTTGTTACTCACATGCTCTGGTCCTCTATTTTCTGAGCAGCAAAACCTCCCTATTGAGGCATGTGAGTGTGAAATAAATTGGAACACCTAAAAGGATTTGACCTATGCATAGCCTGTAGTCAGCACCCGGTACACATCAACCATTATTTACTATCATGTACAAAAGCAAGTTTTATGGGAGCAAAGGTTTCAGTCATCTCAAATTGTAAGAGCTTTTCAGCCATCAACACAACTCCTGCAAGAAAGTGGCAAAATTGTTAGCAAGAATTAAACAGGCTGTTCTCTAGGATGGAGCAATTGAGACTTGCTGAGATGAAAGTGTTGACTGAGACAGTGAATGAGTCATGGATTAATTAAAATAGCCCAAGCCCTTGTTGACAGTCTCTGGACACTTCTACTTTTATCTTTAAAGCAAAAGCTGGATTAGTCACTCAAAGTACACTTATTAACAAAAGTACAACTATCCACTTCAATGAAGGCAAAGTCAGAGATCTCCTGGGTCTTAAACCATTCCTGTGAAATATCTGTCTCTTGGCTTTCTTCTCCTCCTTCTCCTTCTCCTTCCCCCCTCCTTCTCCTCGTCCTTTTCATCCTCCTCCTCCTTCTCTCTCCTTTCTTGCAGTCCTTACTCACTCTAACCAGGTCCAATTCCTAGTTAGAGGAAGTGGAAATTGCCATCACTTAATATGTTAAATTTTGTAAGTCAACAAAGACCCTTGGAATTCTGTTGTCAAAAACAAAGGGGTGTGCTCCCAGGCATACTTTATAATTATAGATTCCTGGAAAATGCTGCTTCCCAGCTCCATCCCCTTCTAGGGAGATTTAATCCAGAGAACCCCGCACAGAGACAAGCCCCATTCTCCACAATGAGCTCTGAAGTGCTTTTAGGAAATGATTTTCTCAGCTCATCTCCCTGCATTCCCTGTTTTGGATCACAGGACAATCTGTTTAAATGACTAATTACAGACATCATTAAAGACATGGAGCAAATGTTGTCTTTGAATACCGCCTTCCCAAGTCTTACAGTTCTTGCTAGGCTTGACAGTGATGGGGCCATTTAACAGTCCAGTGCAGGCGGATGTTAAAAAAAAAAGTTTAAGAAAGTGACCATATGCGGTTTAGTTTCTTAACTTTCAAATTTCACACTTAACGTTTGTCATTCTGCTGGGCACCTGTTTAAATTCTATTTTAAAATGTTAATATATGTCGTTTAGAATAAAATTTAAAAAAAGAGAGAGTTCAGGTTAAGTCGACATTTTTAATCACCAAAATCATGGCAGAAATTATTTTCCTTGACACCTGCTGTGAGAATACATTCTTTCACTCTGTCTGTTATTGGAAGAAAAAACCCATTTGGGGAGCAGATTTTGAAATTGTCTCCCCTGGAGGAGTGGATGGAGGTCGGAGACAGAGGCAGTCCTCAATGGTTATAAAAAGCAAACTTGTGCTTCTTCAACCATAAAGGCCAGGAAGTGATGATAGGTGTCAAGTTGAACTGCACCTCTCCTGGGGTGTCAGTCAACATATCAACATAACTGCCCCATATTTCCTTTCCTCAAAGGGTATCCACTTGCTAAAAACATAATTGTCCTATGTGTAGCTATTAAAACTATATGGTTGTTGCACATGGTGCAATGGTATCATCAAATGCTATTTTTCTAGATCTATAGCATTTAGGAGTGCTTTGGAGGTACCACAGAAGAAGAAAAGGAACCAGCTGCACTGAAGCTATTGCAAACCATGGCAAATTCACCTGCACAATAGAGTGAGGGTCAGATGTAAATTTGGGGCCTCACTTGAAGTGAAACTTCACCTTGAAATAGGAGTCAGTAGGGGTCTAAAAAACAACCATGTCCTGGTTGTTTTTTTTTCTTTCCCAATCCCCTACCTAATTTTTGAGATGAAGAGGGGATTTTATTTGGCATGTACATGAGTGGACAAACAAGAATTTGCCACTGTTTTTCCACTCCAAAATTGCCTCTGACACCACAAAAAGTCCAGGATCAGAAAACTGCGTGCACCCCAAGTTGGATTTTTTTAAAGAAGGATACTTTTTATGAATAATTAACAGCCCTATAAGTTGAAGCCTTCATTTCAGCTTCCACCTTCTCATGGAGTCAGTGCCCTGTAGCAATCTGGATGGAGAAAGAATAATTCAGATTTCCTTGGCTCAGTAATTCATAAACAAGAAACAGATTCTCCTCCATTCATTCTCCAATACTTTATATACATAAAGTCACATAGAGTATTTTTTTCAGGATTATAGATTAGATAATCTTTCATGTTGAATAAAAAGAAAGTTCTGAGGGAAGCACTGTGATCAAACACAGCTGACAAGAATATACAATTTTTTCTTATTCTTCTCCTCTTTCTTATTACAGTGATTTTAAAATGCTATAGACTTTGCCACTTATACCACAATTATGGAGGTTTTTTTGTTTGTTTGTTTTTTTTTTTTTTTGGAACCGGGAATTGAACCCAGGGTCACTTAACCACTGAGCCACATCCCCAGTCATTTTTATTTTTTTTATTTTGAGGCAGGGTCTTGCTAAGTTATATAGGGCCTCCCTGAGTTTCTGAGGCTGGCTTTGAACTTGCATTCTCCTGCCTCAGTTTCTCGAGCCACTGTGATTATAGGTGTGCACCAACATGCCCAGCTAACTATGGGCATGAGTATAAATATTAGCATAACAGTAGAGTCACTTCAAATGTATATTTATTTAATTTATTCCATGTGTCTATTCAAATCATTACCTAACATTTATTGATCTGCTACATGTCAAACACAGTATCAGAGATTACACTATTGCTCTAGATAAATTGATTTAGTGCAGAAAATTTTCTTTCATATCATGACTTTAAAAAATTACTGAATGCTAAACCCTAGGGGTCCTGAAAAAAGGCCACATATTTATGTGCTGGACATTCACCATGAGATGCAAATGCACCTGCATTGCTTCTTTCTGGAAGAAGAGATTCCCCAGAGGGATTGCCCAAGTGCCATCAGATCATGAAATTAGTTACATTTCCTGTTTTGTTCCTGTTCATTCAATTTCCTTTTCCAGTTTCTGAGATGTGAGTATCTGCATGGTACAATAGCAACTAGCAGGTATTGGAAGGAATGTTGTTAGAGATGGGAAAAATTAGAAGGAAGTATATTTGTGAGGTGAAGCAGGATTAGGAGTTTAGTATGAGACAAGCTGAGTTATTGAATAAGCAATTAAGGTGTTTACCAGACAATTGTTTATGAGTCTACAGCTCCAAAGGCTGGGATACAATTCTAAAAATGGGAGTCTTCTCAGCTCCACAGGTCAGTCTAGTATCCAGGGTGAGAAAGCCCTTGCCATTCTGTCAATCACCATCAGATAACAGTGGAAGACAAAAAAGTAGAAAAGCACTTGTAAAATTTAGTACACTGAATTAAACTGACACTGCTTAGAATCCACTGGCCAAACTAATCACTTAGCCTCAACATAACTGAAGGAGAATTGGGAAATCTAGGGAAGTACATGGGTTATTGGTGAGTATTTACTGGAACTAACTCAAAGAGAGAGGACAGAATACTGGAGTGGTCCACACGTAAGTCAGAGGGCAGAAATCTGGTGCATCAGTGGAGAGCTTGGCTCTAGAAGGGCCATTTATACACAAACCAGAGCAAGTACAGTAAGAGAATCCCTCTGGTAGATGGTGGATGGGGCCGAGGCAATCTGACATTCTCTTCGGATGGCTTCATTTTTCTAAGTCAAGTCGGAAGCAAAGCCATGGACTGATTATGACAACAAAGGAGAAATATTGGGAATTTATACCAAGAGAAGCAAGAGTAAGAGAGTCATCTAAGAGAGTAGGGGTGAAGAGATGGTGGTAATGAAAGTCTGATTGCCTGATTGTGCCAGTGTTTAAGCTGTTGTCTCCCGTCCCCCAACTTTCTCATTTGTACTGGGCTCCCTGATGCTGGGGCGGAGACTGAGCTAACAGCTCTCCTCTGCTGGCCACTCCTTGTTAAGAGGCACTAGTGGGAGATCAGAAGCCTAGATGGGCGAGAAGAGCACTTTCTTCCTTTGCGTTCGGCCTGATCCTTTTGCAATCGATGCTACCCAGAAAAGCTGATTTACCCTGGAGGCAGTAGCTCATCTTTGCCCCACAGTATTTTGAGTTTGCAGTTTATTCCGCACTCAGAGCCAAGCTCTTAACACCTCCTTGGAGCAGAGCACCAGTTTGCTGTTTTCTGTCCTCAAAGATCCAGATCAGATGGCAGCTCCACAGGGCCCTCTCTAGGCCACAATCAACAGTGCCCCCTCCTCAAAGACTGGGCTTCAGCCCCATGGAGATCTGTCAATTGCCCAAAACCAAGAAGTGGTTAATGTTTTCAGCCATCTTACTTCGTTTTTTCATTTTGATTTTTTTTTTTTTTTTTTTTTAGAGAATTACATTTCATTTCTCTGGTTATAAGTTTTTTCATTTTGATTTTTTAATACCTGCTTCAAATTTTTATATGAAACGTAAAATAGTATTAAAAAAAAGAGAATAGGCTGTTGTCTCATTGGAGCCTGTCTGATACAATAGCCATCTGAGCACCAACAAAGGACAACATGTGTATGCCTTAGTTTTATTCTTGGTAAAGGAATTGGGAATATCTACTTTTGGGTCATTGTGAGGATTAAATGAGAAGGTATATGTAAATCCCCTTGCACAATGTACCACTCATATGAACTTCTCAGTAAATGCTAGTTATCATATTTTCAGTTTGCATGATTTGAAATCTTTCTCTGACATCTTATCCATTGCCCATCATTCCAGCTTCAGCGCAAACTTGTCAATCACTTACTTCCTGGTGCTGTTACTTTTATTGCTTTGTGACTGCTGTGTTTTTATCTCTTTTCCCTCCTAAACTGTGAATTTCTATTTAACTTTGAATAATAATACCTAGCACAGGGCCTTAGCAAAACGTAGTATTCAATAAATTACTTTACCTAGAGTGACACACTCTTGTTTAGAACACCTTAATGATTATGGGTAAGATACTGAAGAATTTTAATTCTTTCATGTTTCATTATAAACATAGATACGTACGTTTAGACTCTAGCCTTAGACTCATTCCATCTGTGAACAGCTGTTTCTGACTCATTGCAGCTTCTTTTTAAAAAAATATTTTCTTTAGATGTTGATGGACCTTTATTTTATTCATTTATTTATATGTGGTGCTGAGAATCGAACCCAGTGCCTTGCACATGCTAGACAAGTGCTCTACCACTGAGCCACAGCTTCAGCCTTCATTACAACTTCTTTTGAGCTGCATGTTTTGGGACATGTTAAGAAACCTTCTTCACAATTGAATAGGGATAATGACAGCTATGTCATAAGCTGTTGTCATCCTTAGATAACTATAAGGCTGGCACAGAGTGTGAACTGAGTGCAGGAAAACTTCTTTCTCTGTGAACTACATCCATGATCTTAACCAAGAACTTGGGGACCTCATGAATGGTATCATGGGAAGTCTTGGTTTGTTTAAAAGAAAGCTTATGGCCGTATTTGAACAAACAAATGATCAAAATATGCTATGAAAAGTTTTCTGGTCCATATCAGATTTATTTTATTGCATGTGGAAGGAATTTTTAGAAATGAGTAGAAGGTGGAAAAGATAGGTAGAAAGAAAAAGGAGTTTATTCAAACAGGGATAGGTAAGTGGGGCAGTTATAATTCAAATTTGTAGGGCCTGGAAATATTTGGAGGGTGTTTGCAATAAGCTGCATTCAGAGTTAATATTTATGAAATGCTTAGTGTAGTGCCTAGAATGCTAGGACATTATCTCAGAATAATAAGCATAAATTGCTGCCTTGTCACTAATAGAAATAGACAGCAAGAGTGAAGACAAGGGAGAAAGGAGTGGGGTGGAGAGAGTGGTAAGGAGCTGGAAATAATATAATAAAACCAATTCACTAGTTGCATGTATCCCTGGATGGAGGACATTGACATAATGGGATGAGAGTGGAATGGCATGTACAATTCCCTTCATGCTTGGCAAAATCAAGTGGAAATCAGAGTATATGAAATACTGGTGCCAACGCAGGGCAGGATTTAACTCACTTCAAACTGCTTCTGTTTTCTCATGAACATATTTATTTAATGAACATTTAATGATTGTCTATTTTGTGTCAGACTCTGTAGTAAATGTGGGAATTCAGGAGTGAATTGATAACAGCTATATTCTAGTCAGGAACATGGTCCAAAAAAAAAAAAAAAAAACCAAACAAATATATATATAAATTAGGTATTTGCAGGTAATGATAAGCAGGAAGAAAAAAATGGCCCTAGATAACACAGTCATGATTGGGTATGGGATGCCAGGGGCAAGTATATTTACTGTGTGGTCGTGGAGGGTTTTTTGAAAAGGTGACATTTGTGCTGAGCCTGAATGTCAAAGGATCTGGCTACTAAAAGCGGTGAAGGAAAAGGAAGGACAGCATTGCTGAGCAGCATGGAGTGAGTTGGGCTGGAATGAAGAAAAGTCTTGTAGGCTATGGCAAAGAGTTACATTTCTGTGTACTGGGGATCTAAACCAGCCCTTACATACACTGTGCAAGTACTGTATCACTGAGCTGCATTACCACCCCTTTTGCATTTATTTTGAAACAGAGTCTCACTAAGTTGCTCAAATTGGCCTGAAACCCTCCTGCCTCAGCCTCCAGAGTATCTGGAATTACAGGCATGTGCCACCATGCCTTGTAGAAGCTGCAATTTTATTATAAATGCAATGCTCTCAACTGCATGGAGCAAGCTTGGTTTGCTGAGATTCTAAAAGTTTGTTATTTGTTCTGGAAAACACATTTTCAAATAAATTCATCAAAGATTTACCCAGCACTGGAAAACCTCTTGTAAAGAAATGTTTCATTTAGTATTTATTACTTATTTAATATTTGTTGTTAAAATGCACACACAGAAAGCAGAGCATGCTACACAGGGAAATGGCCCACCACCTGTGCCAGAATCATCAAGTCTGACTCATGTGGGATCCTCTGTGTCACATGCCTCTTTAGGAGGACTGAGCATATGAAGAGGGCTTGGAGAATGATGATGTTAAGGTGATTAAAAGCCAAACCGTTTGGTGTGGTTGGAGGCCCCACAGGTTTCCTGAGAGCACTGATTACACTGGTCCAGATGGTCTTTTTGGCTGTGCTGTTCTCAACCACACATCCAGACAACTCCAGGTTCCCTGCTCAACAGAGGCTAAGAGACGGTCCCCACCTCCTTCTGCACGCCCACAAACACTATACCATCTCAGTGCTCTGTGCATATTAAATAACCAAAATGGCAACAACAACTTGAGCTTGGCATATCCCTTCAAAAGTCTTGGACAAGAGACGGGAGGTAACTGAACTGGCTGCTGAAGGGAAAGAAGCGTCCTAACCTGTCTTCATTATAAATGATAAACACAACAGCAATATATTATTGATATCATGTCAGTAATATTGATAATAGTGGTTGCTAAGTTGTCAGGCACTGGGCTGAAAAATTACATTTTCTTATTTAACTTTCGACAATGCTTCACACTATATGTATGGTAACTTTCATATCACAGATGGGAAACAGAGTTTAAGTGACTTTCCCAAAGCTAATAAGTAATGAAATTAAGACTCAAACCTAAATATGTATCATTCTAAATCATAGGCTCAAAAACTTTTTCCTGTACTTCTTTTCCAGCCTGTTCCTCATGGCAGTTACATAAATATCATGAAAAATATGTTGAAGGGCATGAGAGAGCCTTCAACTTCCTCATTTGGCACCACAGAAGCAAAGTTCCTCATTAGTAGTAGAAGATGAGATGACAAGTTGGAGGCTGGAAAGGACAGACTGAAAATAAAGAAGGTAATGTAATACTAGATATTTTGCAAATGTCTCCTAACTCACTACCCCAAGGAATAGTGAATTTTGCCTCATTTGAGAAAGCCAATTATACTAATAATAATGGTGATGATGATGGCCATAGAGCTTCAAAGAAATTTCTTCCCAGCTGTTGAACAAAACTCAAAATATTATCAAGGTTCATTAGCTAAAGAATGGTAAAGACAACTCCCACATGCTATATTCTGGAAACATCAAATGTCCTAAGAAACTTGCCAGTCTTGCATATGCCTTGATTTATTCTACTTAAAAATGGGAAACTAGAGTTTTGTGCACCTCATTAGCTGTTGTTGAAGTGGAAACTGAAGCTGCCTTATTTGAGAATGTCAACATCTTTCACATTCTTTTTTGGATAATCAAGCAAAACAAGTAGAATGGGGAAATTAAAACCTTCATACTCCATTTTCAGTCACAGTATGAGATAGAAAGAATCCATCGATTCTAGCGTATGCAGAAGCCCTCAGCATTAGTTAGAATTGAGCACAGGAAGAACTGATTAGCATAGAGAGAAGCCTGCAGAACACAGATCTCTCTCACACAAAAACACATCCAACACTGTCACCAAAATGAAAATCATCTCAATAGACAGAGGTCAACCCAATAGAGGACATCTATACTAACATCATAGTTCATGGTGAAAGACTAAGAGGTGTGCATATTTTAGCTAGGGCAACTGGGTAAGATAAAGAATTTAAAGACACTTAGATTGGAAAGGGAGAATTAAAACTATCTTTACTTATCAATGATCCCATATATAGAAACCCTAATAAAGTAAATAACTACTATGGGTAGGTAATAAATGAGTTCAATAAGTTTATAATACATAAGATCAATAGGCAAAATTCAATGGTATTTCTACACAATGAATAATTCAAAAATGCAATTGTTATTCCATTTATAATAACAGGAAAAAGATAAAATAGAAGTAAACAAACAAGGGTAAGACTTATATACTGAAAACTGCAGAACACTGTGGTAGAAATTAAAGAACTAAATAAATGGAAAAACCATCTATACACATGGATCAGAAAACAATTTTTTAAAGATGGTATATTATGAAAATCAATTTACAGATTCAATGTGATTCCTAACAAAATTTCACCTGTGGACTCCTTTCTCACACCATGCACAAAAATCCACTCAAAATGGATCAAAGACCAATAGCTACAACTGTAAAGCTCTTATAAGAAAACAGGAGTAAATTTTCAGAAAGTTGGGCTAAAGCATTGTTTTATTTTGTTGTCTGAGACATATTTACTAAGAAACATCTCAGAAGAATGGGTGAAAGGACAGAGGAGCAGGGCAGGGGGAGTGTCCCAGGGACAACAGTCTCTGATGTCTTCTGCAGGTGGGGGCAGAGGAGACTCCTGAAGTCCAGGTGGATGCAGAAGCGCTCTCTACTAAAACCCGGGCAGAGGAACCCGAGGTAGTTGGCAAATGTTGCTCCTGCAATTGTTCAGAGTCCAAATGACTGATGTCCATGCAAGGTGTCAGGATCTACAGAGCACAGGTTCTCTGGCTGTGCATGGGTTTAGTGTGGTCACCTCTCCCCTTCATTGGAGCCACACTTACATTGGAGCCACCTTACTGCTGACATATGGCATGCAACAGCACAGTTATTGGACACAGGTAGCAATCTTCCCAGTCACCCACTTCCAGAACTTTCCGTTGGCATGGGGCTGCCCAGGGTCAGTCTGGGGGGCTAAATCAGGTGTGGGGATCCTTGCAGGTGAGTAGCAGAAATGGATAGCAGGATGGCTGGCCCTTCTGTTGCACTTCTGCCCTGACTGTTGGGCTCCTCAGGCAGCGGAGGCTCACAGGGCAAGGGGAAAGGGTGAAGGGCAGGCTCACTGGGACTCCTCTTTGGGAGGACAAGGGAATTGGAGAGATCCATGGGGTGTGGGCGAGGCTTAACCCTCAGAGTCACAGGCTTTCCCTGGAACACGCCGCCCGCCCCCTGGGATTTTTGGTGCTCCAGTATAAGGTAGGTAGCCATGGGTGCATTGAACTTTCTCTTGGCCAGAGACATCCAGGTCTTGTGTAGATCATAACCCATATCGAACATTAGAGTCAGTATTTTGGGGTCTGGGTGTTTGGAGAGGGCCTCACCATAATCAGGGAGTAAATACCACTCACCCTGCATCAGCCATGGGTGCTGAAGGATCTGCTAAACTGTGGGCCGCTTCCTGGGGCCCAGGGTCAGTATTTGGTGGGTGAGTATTTGTGTTGCCACAGAAACACGGGGAGGGATGTGGTAGGTTCCAAGCACGATCTGCCTCAGCATCTCCTTAACAGTGGGTATCATAAATGGGTGCCTCCCTGTCAACATAAAATAAAGAATGAAACCCAGGCTCCAGATGTGCACTGGGGGCCCCTCATACATTTACCTCAGGATAATTTCAAGGGCAAAGTATAAGAGAGTGCCCCAGAACTCGTGCAGTTTCTACCCAGGCATGACCGTGGTGCTGAAGCCAAAGTTGATCAGTTTGATGTGGTCTCTGGTATCCAGCATGATGTTCTCTGGCTTCAGGTCTCAGTGCATAATGCCCTTGTCATGGCACACGCTACCTGCTGGAAAAGTCTGTGGGCCTCTTTCTCCTGCATGGCACCCTGCAGGATGTGGTCTAACAGCTGTCCCTCATCTGCGTGCTCCATCACCATGTAGATATTTCTGTGGGTCTCCACAACTTGAAATAGATGAATCACATTGGGATGCTTCAGGAGCCTCATCATATCTGGTTTGGAGAGGATGATGAGGTTCTGCACTGTCTTCAGCAGGACCTTCACTGCCACCTCTGCCCCCGTGGGGCAATGATGGGCTAGTTTTATCTGGCCAAACCCACCACATCCAATGTCCCTCAGGACCTCATACTGGTCCCTCAAAACTGCATTCCTGCAGGAGCTGGGCCCCTGCCACACTACACTAGACTCACTACTCTGGATATACATCTTTTTTTTAAAAAAATATTTATTGTTTAGTTGTAAGTGGACAGAATATCTTTATTTTATTTTTATGTGGTGCTGAGGATCGAACCCAGTGCCCCACGCATGCTAGGTGAGCGCGCTACCACTGCGCCATAACCCCAGTCTCTCTGGATATACATCTTAAACAGGGACACCACCTAAGGATGCTAGCTAAAAAAGAAAACAACAGACCAAAAGAACAAATCTAAATCAAAAACACAAACAAGACAAAACAACAAACCCAAATCAAAAAAACAATATCCAAAGACCACCACCACCAACCGCCAACCACCAAATGCGCTAACTATCTGGGAGTCCGACAGGTCACCACCAAGAGCTTCCAGTAGTTATGGACAAAAACTCAGCTGCGGCCACTCTCTTATATACCTGCACTTTGAAACCTACTCACAATGGCTCCTTGTAACATCAGAGCAAGCAATTGCCCAGTCATGCCTGCCCATAACTCCCAGTGGTCATCTCCTTTATGGGCCTCCAGAACTGCTTCCATTTGCAGAATAGAAAGAAGGAAAGACTCCAGACATTTTTTGCTTTAGTGGGTTATGGAGACTGATATTTACTTGTTTAGGAATTAATATTTATATGGAACTTCAAAGTATTTTTCATTTTTAGTCTCAAAATCTGTAATAACTTTTTGCTAGGATGGCTATAATAAAAAAGATAGATAATAACAAGTGTTGGTGAGGATGTGGAGAAATTGAAGACCTCATACATTGCTTGTGGGAGTATAAAATGGTTGCAAAACAATTTGACAGTTCCCTACAATGTTAACCATAGAGTTACATATATGAGCCTGCAATTCTACTCCTATGTGTATACCCAAGAAAAATGGAACCCACTTCCACTCAAATCCTTGAACACAAATGTTCATAACAGCATTATTTATAGTAGCCAAAATTAGAAACAACCTGAATGCCCATTAGCTGGTGAATGAATCCATAAAATGTGCTCTATCTATAAGATAGAATATTTTCACCAACAAACAGAATGAATTACTAACACATTCAAACAACATGGTGAATCTTGAAAACATTACACTAGGTGAGAGAAGCGAGTCCCAACAGACCATATGGTATATGATTCCATTTAAATTAAAGGTCTAGAATAGGCAAATCTATAGAAGTAGAATTAATATTTCTTAGGACTAAGGAAGGAGAATTTTGGGTGGTGAAATGAGAGTTTACTATTAATAGATATTAAATTTCTTTTGGGGGGTGATGAAAATATTCAACCAGTAGACTTTAGTGATGTTATTCAATTTTGTGTATATAATAAAAACATTGAAGTATAAATTTAAGATAGTGAATTTATGATATGAAATATTTTATCAAAGCTATTAAGAAATTAAAAGTTCCTCAATTGTTGTTATAAAATTTGACTCTTGACTATCTCCCAAACGCCCATGTGTTAAAGGCTTGGTCCCCAGGGTAGCATGGTTGAGAAAGTGGTGAAATTTTCAGAAACAGGGCCTAGTTTTATGTAGACTTTTAGGAGAGGCACATGTGCTTGAGGGTCATTGTCACTGTTCCAGTGCAAGGGAGAGAGTAGGGGGTTCTGGGGAAGCAAGAGCTCAGTCTGTTCCTAGCCTTCACTAAAGATTGGCTGCAGTCACTAAATGATTCAGAACCACCCAAGAGGCCAAGATCTGGGTTTGACCTTGTGCATCTCATATTAAAATTAAATTTTTAGACTGTGATATCAGGAGCAGAATACAGGTTATCTGGGTTGGTGAGAGGAGAAAACTTTCACTAAGTGAAGATTTTATTAATCAGAGGCTTGCCATATGGAAGGAAGTATGGTGAAGGTGTGTGACAGCTTAATGGAAGTTGCTGAAATATGAACTGCCTCCATTTTTGCAGAGCCTTTTAAGTGCAAAATGTCTAATAGGTGCAGAAGGCACTTCTAGAAGGTAGTGATGCTCTCATTTGTCAAAAGGCCTTCACCAGTTGTATGCACCCAAGGCAGATAGATGCCCTGTGATTTCTTCTTAAACCCTTAGTCTTCTGTCATTCACTGACATCCAACTGATGAAATACGCATGGAACACGCTTTCCAACCCACTGTCCTCTGGAACACAAAGCTGCTCATTAGAGGCAATGTCCTATGGCAGTTCAGCTGGATTCTGGGGCCAGAGTGCCTGAGTGTGGATCCCAAGTCAGCTTTCTGCTAGTTGCCTGGCATCAGTTTCTGAAACAGTCTAATGCTGAACTTTCCCGTCTGTATAATAGGTATGATCAGATTACCAATCTGGTAGTGTTGTACAGTTAATAAGTGTAAAGGGCCCAGAGTAATCTCTTGTTCATTATTATTATGTCATTCTCCAACTTAAAAGCCTTCATGGGACTTCTTGGTGCCCTTGGAACAAAGTTTGAACTATGAAATAGTCTGACAGTGTTCTCCCTCACAATCCAGGTCTCGGACTTCCTCTGGTTCCTCTCTTCCTTCCCTCTTTTCTTCCTCTAGCTACATTCCCTTTCATTAAAGTCCCAAATTTCCCCTTTAGGAACTCTGAATATGTTGTTGTTCTTTCTATAAGATTCTCACCTTCATCCTTAGAGAACAGGGCTAAATTCTCATTTAAGTTCTTATTTAAATGCCACAGAACTAGGCCAGGCTGAGATCTTTTAGCATTCTGATCTTGCCCTTTGTAGCACTAATAGTGTTTACAATCAAACATTTATTTCTGCATTTTAAAAATGTTCCCCCTACCCTACATACATTGTGAGTACACATCCAGGGATGACATTTAATAGAGACTGAAGAAATATTGGCTAAATAAATGAAAGTCTGAAGACCATTGGACACTAGTGTGGTTTGTTACATACCCCAGTGGCTGCTTATGAACTTACCTTCTGACTAGATTCCATTGTCCTTCAAGTCAAAATCTGATGGTTGAAACATTTTGAATCTGATATAAAGTTTGTAGAAAATATTTAGTTAAAAATTAAAAAAAATACAGGCTATTCTGTTATCCACACAGCCACCTGACCTAGTGAACACAAGTCACTAGTGTGTTACATAATACGTATGAACTCACCTGGAGATTGGTGCTTGGGAGGTGCTATTACTTACAGTTAATCTGAGTGCTAATAATGCCCGAGGTCATGAGTACAGCTCCTAACCTGTCTGTGCTACATTTCAGATAAGCAGTTCTGCCTGCTACTGCATGTCACCTGTCACTTTGTTTTGCTCCTTTGCCCCAATGCTGTCAAAGTGCTTTCTGTTCAGTATTAGCCTATCTCAAGTTACGACATATGCCATGATGTTTTTGTGCCGTGATAGGATCTCAGCTGCATTATGCAGCTTCAGCTGGGTCTATAGCTCTCCTGTATCAATCAGTGTTCTAGCCTGCCCTGTTCACTTCTGGTTTCTTGGAAGCTGAGGCTTGAGCATTTGCAGGTGAAACCACTCATATTCCTGATCCAGTGGTATCAGCACAGTTCTTGCTTGACATGCAAGTTACCATGATGTTAGTCTCTCTAGAAATAACACAGAGAAGTAGCTGAGAATGTGATCTTTGGGGTGGAAGGGACCTGAATTCAATCCTGCCTCTGCTATGTATTAACGGTGTGGTTTTGATAAATCTGAGCTAGTTTCTTCAGCTTTTAAGAGTAGCTTTCAAATTGTCATAAGAATTTAGTGAAGCAGTGTTTGTACAATGATCAGCACGGTGACTATTTCTATTACTGCTATTAGTACTACGACTCCTGCTGGTACTACTATACTTCAGCTACTACTACTACTACTATTATTATAATTTCAGGTTACCCCTGAGCTGATTGAATTTCACCAGTCCACGCCATTTATGGCAGATGTCTAGAAACTGTTGTCTTACATTTAAAAGTACCTGAAAATGTCCAGGTAGACTGTTCTCTGCTCTTTAGGAAGCCTGTTAGGCAATTCTTCATAATCTTTATGCTGATGGAACTGCTGAGGTTCAAATGATATTGAAGGGAAGAAGGGCAAATGAAAAGTGAGGACAGATAAAAGACTTGTAAATTGAAAGTTATACTTGAGAATCACATGGAAGACCTTGCTATCCATTTTGCAAATTAGTTTGCTTTTTAAATTTTCCAAAGAGCTGAGCTTTGCTAACTGGAAAGTCAGTAGGAAGCAAGACTTTTGTGAATTTCTTATGCATACTGAATATTCATAATAATGAATTCCATAACATATATAAAACACATATAATATACCCTTGTATGCAAATATCTAGGCTCTTTTGACAGGTTTGATTTTCAAAATTACTATTAGTACTGTACTACTCTGCCCCATGACTATTTGGGATTAGGGAGAACAAAGACAGAGGCTAGGTTGCTCAGTGCAGATGGTGCCTACTCCCATGCTATCTGGGGGGTATCCTCCCTGGGTGCTGGGGTGTGCACAGGCAGCACTTTAGGCTCATTGTAGGTAACATGATAATTCCAAGTATCAGACTCAGGATAGTCATATGTGAAACTTCCTTACTAATCATCTTGGACTTGGGACCCACTACCATGATGATTTTCACTTACAGATAACTTTTATGTCAACAGTTTCAGTTTGGAACTTATATTTACCAATATCTACCATTATCTTAAGTAATTTACAGAGACGAATTTATGATACTTGTAAATATGTGTGTGCATGAATGTATAGACACATGCAAATGTCTATATACCTATACACATGCAAATGTAACACACATACATGAGCCATGTATACATATCTGCATGTATAGATGTCCAATGTGTGAATAAATTTATAGAGCTTTTAACACTTTATAAATTTTATAACTCACAATATTTCTATAAATTTCTCAACCGGTTCAGAGATGAGGGATTCCACAGAGAGCCACCTATGCCATGCATCTAACCATTTTAATTTTATGTATATTACATTTTACATGTCTATGTAAATCATATTATCACACTGTGATGATAATCCTAATGCAAGTGTCAGAGGCCTCACATCATAACTGAGGAGACGCAGGTGTCACTTAACCTCGTTTCTCAGGCTTATCACTTGGGGGTGTCTGTGCTGGGAGCAGAGCAGAGACGTGGTTTTCACTCGTAGAGACGTGGAACCCCGAGGCAGCAAGCTATTCTCCGTTTTCTTCTTCCTCCTGGCTTCCTGGCTCTTCCTAGCTATCAGGATTATTTTCTCAACCCCAGCAGCCTTCTGGGAATTGATGCTTAGAAGCTTCCAGCATGCTGAATGTGAATCTGCTGCCTTTGCTCTTTTGACACCAGGCAAAGTAAATATGTTTCAGTCCAGATGGCATCTGTTCAACCCCCGGCACCTAATGTAGCGTGATACCCCAGTGTTGACCCAATGTAGTTAATGGGTGCTTTCTGAGATTTGTCTTTGGAAAGGAAAATGAAGCATGTGGGGGAAACATATTTGTAATAGTATGAAAATCTGACCTAAGATTTTTTTCTAGACTGACTGACATAAAAATGAATATTATCATTTTAACAACATTAGTCATTTATTAAAAACCTAAAATGTGTCTTTGAGTGTATTTGGTTGTTTTGTAGGTCCTCATAATGCTTAAATTCCAGACTCTTTGCCCAGTTCTGTATGGTCTTGCATTCTGGTTTCTGTTGACCTCTACAATTGTATCAGTTAGAAACTGTGGTTATACACTGAGTAAAAGAAAACGCAACAAAACAGGCCAGAAAAGGAAGGGATCAACTGGATCAACTCTTCTCACATAACAATTCTATGGAAGTCAGAGGTCCAAGAAGCTGATCAAAACAGTCATCTGACAATCCATCCAGGCTCCTTCTGTCTTTTTACTATGCTACTTTTACCATGGAATTTTGCCCTCATGACCACAAGATGGCTGCTCCATCTGACTCCAGATATCGAGTCAGTGCTCCAGTCAGGAAGAGGGAAAAAGTATAAAGGGCAAAGGAAAGAATTTATGGTTTGAAACTTTGATACTGCTTTTAACTTAAGGAGAAAGGCTCTCCTCAGGGAATCGTGTCTCATCTCATTGGCCAGAGCTATGTTACATAGTCACCCTTATCCAAGCTAATCTGCTCTTGCCCCAAACAAATCCAGGATATTATCAGGCAATGTAGCAAGCTCTTTTCTCCCCAGCACATCTTAGCACCCATTGCCTTTTCTGTTTACAATGTTTCCTCTTCCCCCTTCCTGTACTTGGTAGCTAAGCTCATACTGTGTGAAGTGGTGGGCTAGCCAGTAACCAGTTATCACTGGACACAGCCTCCTGGTCTGTATCTCTGACTCTGGCCACCTTGTGTAGTTGTTGTTGAACTCTCATCTGTAGTTGGATCATTTCAGAGTGGGGCGGTCATGCTCCAACCAAGCTCATTGATCGGTTTGCCACTTCCCCAGCAGCTAAGCTTGCTGACATTGGCACTGCTCTCCAGCCGTTTTCTTCAGTTGATCTCCCCAGTAGGTCCAAAGTCAGAGTGTTCCTGGTTCCTCTTGAGTGGCTTCATCCTCAGTGAAGGGAAATCAGTTTCATTCTTCTAACCAGTAAGTGGGAAAGCCCAGTCCTTAGCATATGTAATAACAAAGGTGTTTTTTGTTTTTTTTTTTTTGCTCAGAAATAAAGGAGTTTTTCTGCTCAGAAAGAGCACCCCTTCTGGATTCAGGTTAGTTATTTCCATGCATCATTTCTAAATTGCAGTCAGATCTGCTTTGTATATTAATCTTGTTTAATGAGATTTTTATGGAACTATTGACCCATGGCATTGGTACTCAAACATGCCTCAGACATCAGCTGTCTCAGGTCTGAAGTTCTAATGTAAAGCCTTAGTGACTGTAGTTAGGAAAGCTGTGTTATATACTTGAAATTTGCAAAAGAGCTGAACTTCTGTGTCCTTACCCCTCCCCCACACAACAATTATTGGGTCTGTGAGATGATGGATATGTTAATTAGCTTGAGTGTGGTAATAATCACTTCACAATGTCTAGTTTATGCACATCAAAACATCTCATCCTCCCAGCGAAATATATACAGTTTTTTTTCTTGTCAAGTAAACCTCAGTAAAGCTGAAGCAAAAAAAAAAAAAAAAAAAATCAAGACATGGATCAGATCTCATTAGCTGTCTGTTTTATCCCCCTCAGCAATTCAAAATGTCTCCCTCCTGCATACTTGGTAGTTTTTTCAATCTCATTTTGAGAGCTCCGAATGTCTTTCCACTCCAGCTCTGGAAATTTCCCTGTACCCCAGGAAGGTTTATTTTTGTTGTTATTGTTGTTGCTCTTTGCTTATGTGTCTGGCAGTGTGCTCCTCTTTCTGCTTCTGCCTGAATTATCACCATAATATATGTATGTTTTAAAGCACTCAATTTTTTAAGAACTTCAGATTTTTGTGTATATTTTAGATTAAGAAGTAAAAATCCTGCTTCATTTTAAAAATTTTTTTCCTCAGCAACTTATTGAATCATACATATTTTCCTATTGACTTGAAATGACACATTGATCACATTTTGCGGGGCAGGGTAACCAGAGACTGAACCTAAGGTCACTTTGCTACTGAGCTACATCCCTAGCCCTTTTTATTTTTTATTTTCAGACAGGGCCTCACTAACTTACTTAGGGCCTCATTAAGTTGCTGAGGCTGGTTTTGAACTTGCAATCCTCCTGCCTCAGCCTCCCAAGCTGCTGAGATTACAGGCATGTGCCACTGTGCCTGGCTGCATGATCACCTATTAAATTTCTATTTCATTTCTACATTCTCTTCAGTTCCATTGCAATTAATATTCTTGTGCAGTACAAGTACCATAGATTTGTAACCCATTTTATTATGTGGAAGAACTAATTCTCCTCCTATCATCTTTTACAGAATTTCCCCACATGTTCTGCATTCATCCAAAACTTATTTATCACATGCCTCACATGCCCCATTCTAGTCATTGGAAATGCCGTCATGAGCAAAAAGAAGAAATTATAAATAAGATGATACATAAGAAGGAAATTAAGACTTGGAGAAAACTAGGGAAAGGAAAAGGAATGTGGCTTGAGGCCTTGGGAAGGTGAGTTTCCGTTGTGACTTCACTGAAGTGGCATTTGAGTGGAGACTTCCAGGAAGTGAGGGGTGAGGTATTTGGATGATGAATTCTATGTAGAACAAACAGTATATGCAAAGTCCTTGAGAGGGAGATACAGCTTGTTTCTTAAAAAGATAGGAGTTCAATGAGACCAGAGGAAATAGAGAGAGAGAGGGCAGAGTATTGGGAGATGAGTTCAGATAGGCACAAGGCCGGTGGTGTTGGACATTGCTGGTCATGATAATGGTGGTGCCTCTTACTCTGCATGCAATGGGAAGCTGGGAGAAGGTCTTGAACAACAGTTAGGGTGGCATGCTCTCACTTGGGTTTTAAAAGGGATTAACTGGCTGCTATTTTAATAGTAGACTGTCAGGTACCACAGGTACAGGTACAAAGGTCCAGCTGGGAGACTAGCTGTAATCCCAGTGGGGACATGATGGTAGCTTGGACCAGTGATTGCAGTAGAGGTTATGAAAGATGGACAGAATCCAAGCCCATTTTGAATGTAACATTGGAGGTATTTCTGACTAATTGGATATGGGATATGAGAAAAAGAAAGAAATCTTTTAAAATTCTAAGGATTATTTTTTGTCTGTACTAACAGAAGTTGGAATTGCCATTAAACTAAAGATAAAAAAGACTATAGTGGAATGGCTTGGGGAAAATCAGGATCTTGTTTGGATATATCATTCTATGATGTCTTTGGACATCTGAATGGAGATACTAAGTAGGGATTGGACAGATGCATCTGGGGTCTGGGGAGATGCCAGGGCTGGATTTATTACATGTAGGAGACTTCATATGAATGACACTTAAAAACATGAAACAGGCTTTCAGGATTTTTATATTAAATATGTAACAAAAATTTTATTTTTATTAAAATTAAATTGTTTATAAATTAAATTAAAGAGAAGGGTTGTCATTCTCCCACATGAAAATAATCTGTATCTTCCAGGTATCCAGTTATTCAAGTCTTTGTTTTAGTTCTCCAATCCGGCTTTTATGTCTTCTTCAAATAGCTATTGACATGACCTGTTAAATTTATTTCTAGGTATTTTATCACTTTTCATTATAAAATATGTACACCATATTCTCTGCATCATCAGCAATCAGCAAACATTTTTTAGAGAGCCAGATGATAAATAATTTAGGCTTTGAAGGACACATAAATGACTCTATCACTGTATGTGGGGAGAGGGAGCTCATATGCGTGTGTATATTACAATCCATTTAAGAATGTAAAAAACATTCTTAGCTTGCTGGATTTTGGTCTCAGACCATAATTCGTCAATTATTATTCTAACTAGTTGTTATTCTAACTAGTTATTCTAACTAGTTATTGTAACTAGTTATTCTAAGAATAACAATTGTTATTCTAACTAGTTGTTGTCTCTTTATAGAAGAGCTGGTGATTTATGTATATATATATGTGTGTGTGTGTGATCTATGTAAATATTATAATTGGTAACATTAGTTAATTTTTAAAAATAATCTTAAACAGGTTGACTTACTTTCAGTTTCCCAACATACAATCATATTATTTGAATAACTTTGTCCTTTTATTTCCAATTTTAAAATATATTTTTTCTTATCTGATGATGATGGCTACTATCTTCAGAGATTGGTTCAATAATAGTGGTGTATTTAACCTGACTTTAATGGGATTTTTATAGAGCTTCAGCATTAATGCTGAATTTTGGCTCAGAATATATATTGTAAAGTTATTTTTAGAAAGTATTTGTGCCTATATTATTAATTTTTAATTTTAGAAATAAATATTCAAGTTTTGTAAAAAGTCTTACCAATATTTATGGTGATAGTTACATTTTTTTTCCTTGTTTGGTCTATTGAAATCTGATTTAAATGATGAATTTAAATTTATAGAAATGATGAATGGAATATGGTAGACAGAATATGTGTCTATAAGGGCCAGGGAAGACTCTTCGCAGAGGGAGCCAGATTGAGGGGTGCTGGTAGGATCTGAAATCCTGCCTCCCTCTCCTATTGGCTACGCCAGCACCATTCTCCTAGAACACAGTTTTCGCTCCTTAGCATGCATCAGAATTGCCTGAGTGGCTAGTTATAGCATGGATTACCAGTTTCTGATTCAATGGATTTGAGTGGGACTGACATTCTTCATTTCTAACAAGTCTCCCGTGAAGCTGATACTGTTAGCGCTGGGATCACAGTTTGAGAGCCAATGCCCTCAAAGAAGAGCTATCTTTTTCTAATTTGCACAAAGGAACCCTAGTGGCTAATGGCTGTCTTGGTAGAAAAGCCTAAAATGTGAGCAGCAGTGGGAACAATCTGAAAAAAGACAAGGATATAAAAGATTGTGCAAAAGGGATAGCTGGTAGTCCAGCTTGTATAGACTGTGGGCTATATACAGGATTCTATTAAAAACATTCAAAAGATCAATTTTGATTAAATTGAAGACTAAATTTCAAGAGGTTAGAAGTGAGTGATATACCAGGAATTAAAAGTAATAATTTGAATAATGAGAGAAAATGAACAGATAGAAAGGAAGAGACTGTCATTACCAAAGGACAAATTTAGAATAGCCACTTGTAGAAAATAAAATCAGAAATAATAAAAGTTTTTAAAAACAGTGTTTTTAAGAAATTGAGCTGTCATGGTTTGAAAATGAAATGTGCCCCCAAACTTCCTGTGTTAATGCAGATATATTCAGAGGTGAAATTATTGGATTATGAGAGTCATCCTCTAATCAGTGCATGCTACTTTGAATGCACTAACTAGGTGGTAGCAGTAGGTAGGTGGGGCATGGCTTCAGGAGGTGGGTCACTAGGGTATGTCCTGGGAGGGTTCATCTTCCCTGCAGTTCCTTCCATTCTCTCTCTGTTTCTTGGCCACCATTAATGGAGTGGTGCTTCTCCATCACGCCCTTCTGCAATATTCTCCCTCATCTTGGTCCCAGAGTAATGGAGTTAGCCCACCATGGACTGAACCTCTGAAACTATGAGCCAAAATAAATTTTCCTCCTTTAGGTTGTTCTTGTTGAATATTTTTGTACAACTATGTAAAGCTGGCTAATACAATGGGACAACCAGAAATGCCCACTCTCATGGCTAAGTCTGCTTTGTTTATCACAGAAACTGTGGCAAAGTGTTTGAGGCATGTGTGCTTTGATTTGTTTCTTGATATGGCAAAGTGCAGAAGTAGAAAAATCTATAAGGAATGATGCCAACACAGTTGGTGTCAGTAATAGCTTCCTGGCTTCCTTCCTCTTCCTCTAGGGGAGGGAAAGAATGCCCTCAAGATACATAATCAGAGACATTGCTATTATAACAAAAGGTTGTGGAAAAGAAATAGACCTACTCAAAACCTTTTTAGTTTGCCAAATGGAGTCTACAATGCCTCTTCCAGCAGAGGATGTAGTGAGGTAGGTCTTCTCCTTTTCTACCCTCCCCTCTGACACAAACTGTCCTTCTATGTTTTACTTAATTGCTGGCAGAAAAGAAAGACCAGAAACAGCTAGCTCGGGGTTAATGCTTTGCATTGTCTTTGGCAGAAATCCTATAATGACCAAAGACATATGGGGGACAAAGTGCTCAGTGCAGGAAGACCTCCTGGGAAGCTGAGATAGGAAGTAGACCAGAAAAAGTTACCGACAACTTTTATTTTCTATTGAACTCAAAACCAATTTGCATCCAACCCGTACCTCTCCCCAAAAAGTGCAGCCCAGACAACTCTGCAGAAACAGCAAAGTTTATTGAGGAAATAGGCACACAGGCCAATCAATTGGGGTCAGCTCTCCTTTCCTTCAGAGAGTGACCCCGAAATGAGGGTTTCAGAGGTTGTTATAGGGTGGGCTAGCTACATGACTCAGGAAAACAGGATCTGGCAAAAACCTATAGTTATTTACAGTTCAACCATGATGGCACCTCCTATGTCGCTTTTCAGTTCCTAGAACTTTAGGTAAATGGCCAGGGGGTCTGGCAGCCTATAGTTTGGCCCCATCCGTGAGAAGCCAGCATAGCAAGCATTAATCACAGAAACACAAAAAGCAGGCTAGCAGATTCCTGTGGGCCTGAGCCAGAGTGACTCCATTTTGAGTATGGATTTTACAACCCTAATAATAGATCAATTGGAAATTGCTGTGATTTTAGTTGGGAATAGAAGCACTCCCTCCAAAGTGAAAGCTTGTGCCCACAGTGTGAACTGGGGAATCGGGTCAAGGCTGCATTTCTACACGTGTGTATTCTAGCCTTAGGTAAGTGCAGTGGGGATGTTGACTTGGGCAATCCAAGGAACGAAACATTTTAATTCATTTATTACAAATCAGAGTGTGTTCTGGCTCCAAAGGGTACACGAATTTTGAATAATGATCATTTGTTTTCATATACTCTGATTCTTTTGATCCCTCCAACAACCTGTGAAAGTGATGTCCTTATTGCCATGGACAGAAGACTGGTCTAAAATGAGTTAAGAACAAGCTCATTATTAATATTAGCAATATTAATAATATTTAATATTAATTCACATTCACTTAGGACCTACCAGTTACTCATTACTTTGCATGCATCATCTCTAATACCTGTGAGTATACCGTGGGATAGACACAGTGGTTCTCAGCTGCGAATTCTTGTACTCCTAGGTGACATTTGGCACTGTTAGGACATATTTTGTGTTGTCATAACTGGAGTGGAAGGGTGGGAGAGTATATATTAGGAGGTAGTCAGAAATACTGTTGAACATCCTACAATGTACAGAATGTTCTTTGCAGCCAATTACCTCCATCCAAGTGTGAAAAGCACTGAGAAGGAGAAACCCTGCTTCACACCCCAGTGTCCAGGTGAGACTGAAACCAAGACTCCGAGAGTTAAATCCAAACATGCAGCCAGTGCTGTTCAGGGTGGATTCAACATCAGTTCAATTTGCTGGGCAGTTTCCATTGTTCCTTTAGAGTAGGCTGGTTTCTAATGTGCTATGACCTTAAGTAAAGCATTCAACTTCATGGTAGCTCTGTGTTCTAATCTCTGAAAATGAAGATAATATCATCTGCATTGCTGTCCTGAATATAGTTTTCATGACAAAGTGTCACACATACAAGTGCTTCACGAAACAAGATGTTATTTTATTCTAGCAAGTAATGTTAGCATGGTGATTAAGAATACAGAGTCTGAAGTCAAGAGTGTCAGGCTGAAATCTGAGCTTGGCTCTGGCTCTCACTGTGACCTTGACCACCTTTCTTAACCTTCGTGTGCATCAATTTTCTCAGCTATAAAATGGAGGGTGAATTAGTATCTCTTAGGAAGAAGATTAAGTTAGATAATAAATTAAATGGGTTCAGGAAAGTGACTGGAACATGCTAAATAAGTTATAGCTATTATCATCATCATTTTTATAAACATATGTATAAATATCTAATTATGAAGACTCTTCATGATTTCAATTTTCCCAGGGTACTTAAGGTTAAAAATCCAGCTAGGTTCCCAAATGTGTACCCCAACCACTCTGTCAATATCCTTTATTGTTAATGTGAACAAACCTTTACCAAACCAAATTATCCAGTAATGCAGACAATGGAAGAATTTCTCAGAAGGAAGTAAACAACTATAGATTCCTTCCCCGACAAGCTGCAGAAGACTAAATATGAAATTAGAGAATGAAATCAAGGTTGAATTACCTGATACAGGGTTGAAAGACTGTATTTAGACAAGCTCCAGAGTGCACTCATTACGAACTACAAAATGTTTTCTTTGGGGGAGAAGAATCCCCATGGCATTAATTATTGCAGAAGAGCCCCACAGGATTAAATCCTAAATGTACATGTGTATTGACCTTCAGGCAGTTCCTGTAGATTTTCATTAGCAGAACCCTCCTCTCAGAAGTTGGATAAAAATGTTCTAAATTGATCTCTTTTAAAAGGTATAAGACCAATTTAATAAAGAAATTTAATTTCAGGCTGTCTTTGATACAATGACAGGAGCTACATAACTTTAGCTCCTGGTTCCCAATGGAGTACTGACCTTACAAAGAACTAAATATAAAGTCACTCCACTTTAGAAATGATTTTATTACTTCAATTCTGTACAGCCACCCTGGCTGTGTTCTTGTCTTTGACCATTCCAGCAGAGAATAAGAAAATCGTTAAGAAAATAAGGCCCTCGGGCAAATATTCCGTCTGCAGTAAAACCAGGTAAAGAAAAATTACTCATTCATTCAAAGTAGTTAGCAAGCACCTTTCCTGTGTGTCAGTTGTTGTTCTAGGGCCTGGAAATAAAATTGTGAAATGAACAGGACCTTTGTCCTCAGGTGAGGGGAGACAGACAATACACAACTCAACCTCATACATAAATATGACAATTTTAGAGAGCAGTAAGCCCAATGTAGAAATATCCTAAAGAACCACTGGGAGCCGCAAGAAGAAGGTATTGGGGAAGTGAACACCCAATAATGCTATAAACTCATTGAGCAAATATTTGACAATTTGGAAATTGAAAACTAGTCATTGGGGATCTTATATCCTTCCAGGTTTTTTGTCTTTAATTCACCCTAAGGGTGTTGCCCTTGTCTTCTAGGTGGTTCAAGATGACTAGCAATCCAGCCATCACATCCAGTTCCAAACACAAGATGAACAAGACAAGGAAGCACCTAATCCCTTTAGAAAACTTCCCAGGATCCCATAGGACACTAGTGTTCCCGTCTCTTCAGTCTGACTTAAGTCACTTAGTCTTCTACACCTGCAAGAAGATGCAAAATAGAGCCTTTGAATCAGGTAACAATGTACCCAATGGAAAACTGAACTTTTGTTAAATGAAATGAGAAGGCTAGATATTGGGTAGAAAACCAACAGCGTCTGCCATGAGGATTCGCTTCAGACTGGAAGGTCATGAGTAGTTTTAAGCAGAGAGAGTATCTGAGCTACAGCCTAAGGGATAAGGAGGAGCAGAGGTGTCAGCAGCTTCAGGAAAAGCATGAGCAAGTGATAAGAGCAAAGGCTCTGGGGTGGGCATAAGAATGGCTTTTTGCAAAAGGGAGATAACATGGGTGTGGGGTGTGAGTGGAGCGTCATAAGTAGTCTAGGTGAGATTGGAGTTGCTGTTATGACATAGTCAATATGTCTTTTTGACCACAATGGTAAGGTATGGAGGATTTTGAAGAAAGGAGTGACATGATCAGATTTGCAAGTTTGTAAGATTCTTCTAGAGGATCTGTGGAAAATGGAGCAAGAGGTGGGTAAGTGGGTATTTGGAAAAAAAATACATCTGTTTCCCAAAACCCTGAAGCAAAAGGCATGAAAGGAAGGAAAGAGAGCACATCTATTGCTGTTCTGGGTGTCTTCACTCGCCCCTCCTGAGCTGCCCTCTCACTTCCTCTGCCCTTCCCTGCCCCGCTGTAGTGATAGCTTCCCTTGTTCTCTGGCTTTTCTGCTCATCAGTTAAGGAGAAGGAGCAGGGCTGGGACTCCAGCAGGAGATCAGGGAACTAAACAGAGGGAGAGTGAGGTGTTTTGTTTTGTTTTTTCCTGTCTCCCTGCTGGAATGCCATGAATTGACTGGGGTTCTCTACTCTGTACCCAGCTCTTACTGGGTGGCCTTTCCACTCCTGCTCCCAGAACTGGTAATGACCTCTCATGGTCCAAGGCTAGGAGCAATGACGGCTTCCTGCTGCTGCCAGCCCTGGGGTGCTATGCTATCTTTTACAGCTATGGTGCAAATATGAATAATGTCCCCGAAGGCCCCTGTGTTAATGTCCTCTGGGTGATGCTAATGGGAGGTGCTATAGACCTGAGGTGGGGCCTAGCAGGAGGTTTTTAGTCACCGGGGCATGTGCTTGAAAGGGATGATGAGGCCCTGGTCTCAGTCTCCTCTGCTTCCTAGCTCATGATGTGGGTGGTTTGCCTTGCCGTATGCTTCCGTCATGATGTGCTTCCATCATCAAAGGCCCAAATAAGCAGATCCCTCTCATATTGGGCTGGAACCTCCAGTATTATGAACTACAGAAACTTTTTCGCTTCATAAGTTAGTTGCCTCATTTTTAAAAAAATTTTTATAGTAATGAATGCTGACTAACACGAGTTTCCTAAACTGTACCTTTTTATTTGTGAAGAGTCCAACAATTAGACATTCTCTAAGAATTCAATCTGAATATGCTGTCTATTTACTTCCTGGACAAAGGTGACATAGATGCCTGCAAAGAGCCAGGTACTATACAATATCTCATTTAATCTCCAAAATAAAGTTGTAGGATAAAAATTATAATCATTGCCTTAAACATGAAAATACTTACTCCCAAAACGCTAATTAACCTAGAAGGTGGCAGTGGAGAGCAGGTAGTTTGACGTTCCATTCTGAGATCTGTAATTCCCTTTATTCTAACTACAACATAGGACTTCAGCATTTTTGTTTCTTCTTTTCCTTTATTTCGGTGTTCCAAGTTTATTGATTGTTTTTTCTCTTTCTCTTTCTCTCTTTCAGTCTCTTTTTTCCATTCCTGTGTTATACACATTACATATGTGCATCTGAGGGACTCCTCTTGTCAACGTTTTTATGGATAGTCCATGAAAATGAAGGTACAGAGAAGGCCATTTCTTACCCACCACAGGTACATAAGAGCAGTAAAGAAAATAAAATTCAATTCTTGCAAGTGACAACCACAGATAATAGATACTAGCAAAGCAGGAATTTGAGAGTGGGTTGTAAATCAAAACAACACAATACACAATCAAATAGATAGGGAATAGGAGCGATAAAGGCACTTTTCATCTATATATTTATCCACTCTCAGCAAAAGGCACTGGCTCTGGAGAATTCGAGCTCCTAGAAATGCCAAATCTCATTGCCGAGCAAGACTGGATGTTGACATGTTATTTCACACACGGCTGTCAAGCTGCCACTCTGGCCTCCATGGCAGAATCTAGCAACCCTCTGGGGAGGCTATGATGGAGGGGTGCACACTTTCACAGTGGTAAGGAGGACAGGGTCCAGTCATAGAAGCATACACCAGAGTAGAGGTTGACAGATGTCTTGACAGTAAAAGGGTGGAATGCTCTTCCCTGAAATATCACCAGAAGCTGGACGGCACTGCTATACCACAATAGTGATGATGCTATTCAAGATTTATCAAGCCTCCTTTATTCTGAAGGAGTTAGAGAGTGGGAATTTTGCTCATGTGGTGTTAATGCCCTGGTGGCATGACCGTTTATGGAGTCTAGAGAATATAACAGGCTTGTGCAGTCTTATCTTGCTTCTGAATTAGCATTTTCCTGGTTCTAAAAATATGGTATCAGTGAAGTATATGGTGCTGAATCCAGGCACATGAACCATCACATTATTTTGTTTTTTCTAAGTAGATGAAATTCAGTTCTCGGTGCCCACAGAGCCATGAAGGAATAGCCAATGTCTGGTTTTACTGAGGAGCTCTTGCCACCTTGGTTGGTCTGTGTCCCAAATGACTTATGCAACCCAGGGACCATGAGCAAGAGCTGATGAGCTTCCCTACATGGAGGCTGTCATTCCTGGTGTTCTTTGCCTAGGGCTTCATCCAGCTTTACCAGTGGGTGATAAGCTGGGGCACAGAGCATCTGTTTGTGGCTCTTAGGGCCACTGTCCTTGAAGTTTGCTTCCTACTCCAACCCTTTTGAAGCCCATGCATGATTCTTTCCATCAAAAGTACTGTCAGTCCTAGGCCTTGCATGGAAGTGGAGCTCAGCCTCCTCCACACCTTGAACTTTACTTTTCCTAGACAGGTTGCTACAGGTCTCTACTATTAGTTGACAAACTACATGAGACCTACCAAAAGCCAGATCTGGCCAAGGACCTATTAATGGCTTATAACCAAAAAAAAAAAAAATTACGTAAACAGTTACATTTTAAAATAATTACAGAAAGACCTATATGATATCTTTTTCTTGTCCCCGAATGCCTAAAATATTTAGTATATGACCCTTTCAGAAAAGTTTGCCAGTTCCTCCCCCAAGTTTCCACACAAAAGTAGCCAGCATCTCTGGTTCAGACCCTGACACTGAACAGTCACAACAGACCCACAGTAAGCTAGAGACAAATCGTCAGTGAGTTGTGAGGAACTGGGGCAAGGAGGGAAATGGCATTTTGGTAATCTTCTAAGACATTGTTGCAATGTGAGAAAACAGAATTGAATATCTCCACAAAGTACTTTGGTATGGAAAATCTAAACATTTTCTAAGGATAGGACTTTATTTTCATTTCCCATAATTTTAACGTGGCTATCCCTAGACATGAAGCTAGCTTGATTGCTGCAAAAGAAAAAGAAACGAAAGAAAGAAAGAAAAGAAAAAGAAAAAAAAAAAAAGAAGAAGTCCCTGTCTGTTATTTTACATCCAACTGCATGAGGAAGAGGGGCACTTTGTCCACTGTCTGGTCATAACTCCTCCTCAGGCTCAGAGCACTTCACTTTCCTGGTAGGGGAGTCAGGAATGCTAAGACTCAGTACCAACAGCTTTGCTCATGAAATTCCTCTGATATTTTACTACTGGCATAATAACAAATTACTTTGATCCTTATAGTTTTGTTTAAATCAGATTTATTGATCTATAACTTACATTCAATAGAATATACTTTTGTATGCACTATGAGTTCTGACAAAGGCATGCACCATACAAGGACACTTAAGCCACAGGACCATTCTACCACTCCAAAAAGTTCTACATTACCACTTGGCAGTGTTTCTATCCATATTTCTGGCCTAGGAAACTACTGATCTGCTTCCCGCTACTATGCATTGGTTTTGACTGCTCTAGAATTTCATACAACCCAGTGACCTTAGGGAAAGGCCTTTCAGCTTCCCTGTATCAGGTCTGTCATTTTTGGTGTTCTTGAGCACCAAGGATGCAAATTCAAGGACAGTGGTCTGGTGGTCTTGTGCAGTGGTCTCTGCTGATGGTAGAGACCTATTGAGGGAGCATTATCTCATATAAATGGGAAGGATACTGTAAATATTCTTTTGCCTTCACTTCTTTTGCTCAGAAATAAATTATTTTTCAGATTCCTCCTTGCTATGGTTATCCATCCATGTTATTTTGTATATCTTGATTTGTTCATTTATTTGGGCCATTCTGAATAAAACTGCCATGAACATTTGAATACAAATTTTTATGAGGATATAATATGCTTCTATTTGGTAAAAATGTAGGTGTAGAATTGTTGAATCACATGGTAAGTATATGTTCAGTGATATAAAATCCTGATACATTTCCAAAATGATGGTCCCATTTTATAATTCTGTCAGCAACATTTGAGAATTCTCATTGACATGTATAATGGGATCTCAATTTGAATTTAATTAACCTTTCACTGATGACTAATGATATCGAGCACCTTTCACTTACTTATCATTCATTTTCTTTGTGTAGTTTCTTCAAATCTTGTGACCATTTTTGTCAGATTTCTATTGAGACACAGGAGTTCTGCAGGGGCTCTGGATATAGTCATTTGTCATATATATATGCATTGAAAACATTCTCTTAGTCAATGACTTGTATTTTCATTTTCTTAATAACTGTCTTTCAAAGTGCAGCAGTTTCTAAATTTAATGAAGTCCAGCTTATCATTTTTTTGTCTTTTATGGTTTGTGCTTTTGGTATTTTAGCCAAGAAAACTTTGCCTATACTAACTTGGCAAAGATTGATCCTTTTGTTTTAATCTATGTATTTTCAGGAATTAGTAGCATTTTACTTCCCTCCTATCTCATCTTTGTTCTACAGTTAATATTCTGTTCATTTTCTGATTTTTGTGACATAAAGTAATTATGCTCTTTTTTTCTTCCCTCTTTCATTTCTTTGCGGTTTTCTACTTTGAAGAACTAGATATAGGTTTGAAAACAGATACTATAAACATTCATTTGCATAAATATGAAAAATAATAAAATATGACATTCTTAAATAAGTAGACAAGAATGCAACATACACACACAGTGACATGAAATCTCCATGTTTCAGGAAAAGAAAAGAAACTGAAAACTAACATGATAAGGAATTAACATGAAACAGTTGTGACTGAGGGTTGTTTTAGTAATCTATGTTTTTGGGTGTTGGGAGGCAAGGCAAGAGGCCTTAGATACACTTAACTCTGTTGAAGTTAAGACCACTGTATAGTTCTGGGGCCATTGAACTGCACTTATGGTGAAAGATTAGATTTGAAAAAATTCCATGAGTGGGAAGAGGCAGTAAACAAAGGTTATTGTCTGTATAGGCCTGTTCTATGATAGAAAAAAAAATACACACCACAGATTTATGTCTCATTGAGGTTTATATTTTGAGCTTACACCACACATGCAGGATGGAACTCCAACCTAAAACTTCAATATAAAAATTGGCCTCTGGCAGTGACTGTTATAAACTGATGCAAACTAACACTTAAAAAAATTCTAAACTCTGGGTCTCATAAATTACTCAATTTGAACAACAACAACAACAAAGGATGTCAGCTAAAGATGAAATTATTTTAAGACAGCATATGAGCAAACAATTTAAATGACTTAGTCAATACACAATACAGCAGCAGAATCAGTGCCATATAAACTTGAGGTATTAAATGAAAGTCTAAACAGGAATATCAAACGATTGCATTTAAGATAAATAAGAGTCAAAGAAAGGAATCAAAACTGTCAAGCACACACAAAGGCATTACTTGAAAAGAATAAGAAGATCTGGAAGAATAAATAAAACTGAGAAACAGAAAAATATAATCACTGGGCCTAAAAACTCAATAGATAACATCAGATAACATCAGATAAATATCAGTTAAACACATTTAAATGGAATTAATTAGCAGAAACATGTATCTGAGAAAAATCACTAGTGCTTCATGAGTAAGATTCAGAACACAGAAAAGCAACGTTTAGAAATAAAGGAGATGGACTAAGAATCTCCAACCATATATAACAGAAATTTTAAATGCAACCACTAGAGAGAATTAGCGATAATATTCCTAATAGATAATAGCTGCTAATTTTTCAAAATTAAGGAAGGAAAGGCATCTCCAAATCCAAAAATGGAGCAAAACTAAAGAATAACAAGTAGAAATTTTTTAAAGTAATAAAAGAAAAATAAACAACATTTCGTAGAAAAAGTAAATACACCAAAATGAAACTTCTTAACAGCAATAACAGAGGCTAAAAGACCTTTGATGTGGAGGGAAAATAATTGATAACCTACTTCCTGGAAACCATATAAAGTTACTGAACTACGTGGAATTGCTACAAAATGGCAGTTGCATGTAGTTCATCCACATAACAGATTCTGTTTAGACAAATTCTTAACTCAGTAACAAAGGGAAAATTATGACATTTTCAGAAAAAAATCTGTGAGCTTTTCACTCAAGGATTCTTAATGAAATAATGTACTTCAGGAAGAAGAAAAATGAAGGTAGAGGATAAAGACAAATGCAAATTAGTTGAGCAAGCAAATAATTTAACATGGATAGACTGAGACCTAAACAAACATTGGCTTCATTAAGCCATCGAAAACAATAACTAATCAGGGTACATAAAACCAAGAGGTAACTAAACAATAAACAACCATTACCTGAAAGTAGAAGAGAAAACATTCAGTTACAAACACTCCAAGAACCACATACAGTACAGAAGAAGGATCAAGATGGTGTTTTCTTTTATATTTTGGTTACACATAAGAGACGGTTAAAAACGTAACAGAAATCTCTGAAGAATACAACTCAAATGCATAATGTTTGAGTAAAAGAGAAAAAATAAAACAAATTGGATTAATACTTTAGAAGGCAGAAAGGAAAATAAAGGAAACAAAAAGAAAAATGTCATTAAATTGAAAGCGAAAATATAGATAAAAATCCAAATATAGCAGCAAGTATTTAAAGTAACTTTGTCATAGCCACAAATGAGAGGCAGCACGAAGGCCCATTTGCAGGTAGATGGTTGAACAAAACGGCACATGCAGACAACACGGTCCTCAGGAATGGGTGGAATGGACCCTTGATGCCTTCATCAACATGAAGAACTCCCAAATGATCAGGCAAGTGAAAGAAGCCAAAGAGAATACATACTTTATGATTTCATTTATAAAAAATTCTACCAAATGCAGATGAATGTCAAGTGACAGAAAGCAGGGAGGGGTTGGGAGGCACAGAACTTGAGGGAATGATGATATGTTCTTTCGATTTATTATGGCAATGGTAAGGGGTTGATATCTGACAAATATTATCCAGTTACACAGTTTAAAGATGAGCAGTTTACACTGTAATAAAGCTATTTCTAAAAATTCTGTGTCTTTATAAAGTCAATATGTCCTACCCAAGAAACTCACTTCAAAGGTAATAACATGGATTAAGCATCAATAAACTATGGTTTATGAACAAACAACCAGTTTTTGTAAATATTCTTTTATTGTAGCAGCCATAACCATTCAACTACGTATTGATTATTTTTACTTTCATGCTACAATGGCAGAACTGAATAACAGTGACAGAGACCACATGGGACAAACACCTGAAAGATTAGGCCTCTGACCCTTTGAGGGAAAAGTCTGGTGACACGAAATCAAGTTAAGTTGGAAGCGAAAATGGATAAAGATCCATGGTCACTACATTGTTTTATGAAGAACTAGAGGAGAGGAATTTGAAGACTCCAAATTTAAAGAAACGATAAGGAGATGGAATTTGCTAATTACCCTGATTTGATTAGTGCATGCTGGGTACATGAGTCGAAATATCAGACTGTACCCCACACATATGTACAATTATTACATGTCAATCAAAAGTGAGAAGCACTATTTTAAAAAAATTAGAGTGGCTATATTAATATGTATTAGACAAAGTCGACTAAAGTTAATGCATGAAGGGAGATAAGGAGGTAAGATAAGGTAAGATAACCAAGAACACATAGTCATAAACAGTTTATGCACTTAACACTTAACAACAATGTTTCAAAAGACCTGAAACCAAAACCAACAAAACTAAAAGGAAAGAGACAAATCCCAAAATACAGTTGGTTATTTCAACACTCCTCTCTCAATAATTGATATAACTGGCAGACAGAAAACAAAACATTTTCTTAAAATATATGATAAATCATTTCCAAGAATGTTTGATGTATATAGGTTTCTTTTGATATCATGTTCTCTGAAGTAGAACATATGTACATTAAACATATGTTACACAGTCTGATTTATTTTTAATTTCTTATTCCATTATAAGCAAATATAAGTTCTTTTTTACATTATAATATCTGTCTGAATTTTCTGATTATAGAAATAAAGCAATTATGTAGCAGTAGCTGTGCTTTCAGAAAGTAACAGATATGAAAGTGGCATATTTTGAGATTCACACAATGATGAGAAAAAATTAACTTGTGTTTTTTGGGATGGTATGTTTGTTTTTGTTTTCCTTTGTTTTCAGTTAAGATCTTACTTAAACTTTTCATTTCTGGCAGTGTGATGGAGTATAGAACCAGAAAACTCTCCAGGAGCAAAATACCCTTAAACACTGGGAAAATAGATTTTTAAAGGACAAATTTTAAAGTAAGAAAACACAGGAAATCTCCCAGAGCTGCCAAAAAGCAGCTGAAAATTCAACAGCTGTCCTTGGGGAGGGTTCAGACTTGGGACAGATCTGCTGGTTCAAGTGGACAAGATTCAGTAGTCACACAGGAGTGAGAGGTATAAGACCCCCAAGCCTTCACATGACGATGATTTGGAATTGTACCTCAAAACACTGCAGCCTGTCTATAAGGATTTGACTAGAAATGATTCATCCACCATCAGGAGAAGATTCAAAAGCTTTCATGTTTTTACCTGGAATTTGGGTGGGAGAGGAATACCTCTGAGTATATCTGAAGTTGGCAACTATGTTTGGGAGTTGACTTTCCACTATCTGTATTTTCCATTTCCACTCAAATAGATATTAACAAAAGAACAGTTCCAGGTTAGTAAAACTGGGACATTGGGTGGAAGCAAACACCAAATCTATTTCTTGAGACATATCCTAAATCCAGACCTCCCAGGGTTTCCATTCCTGAAGTGTGCTCACAGGGCCAAGTTAAATCTCCTGTGCAAAGCATCAGGCAAATTAAGCCACCGGCTAGTCTCCCCACGGCTTCAGAAAACTCTTGCGCAGATTGTTAGAATATTGTCATGTGTGGAATATCAGCACATTTCATAGTTAATTTAACTTGAACATTATTTATTTCTTTAAACTATGGCCTTCTGCTTCATAAAAGTCACTGCTATTTGTCACAATGTAATAGTGTTCTGAATTTACAAAAGAAATGTGTGGACTTCACAGTCATTTATTTCCAGTATTGGGACTTGCTCAATAATTTCACACCTCGTTCTCTCTTTCCCAATATTTTTAGAGATCTCAAATTTTCTTCCATTTTTCTTGTTCTCGAGGTACAATAGACATAAACAATATCACATATAATTTGAAAATAAAAGTTTTTAAATTTAGGGATCAGTATTAATTGGTGCTAAGGCAGGAACTAGAATTTAATGTTTTTTTAACATTTTATATTAGGGTTAAATAATTTTTAGCACATGTAGAATGCATGTGTGGGTATATGTGTCTTTAAAAATACCTATTTGCAGGCCAGACTTTTTTTAAAGAAAGTGTCTAGAAACCAAACATGTTTAGTCAAGAAAATTTTATATTATTTTCATTTTATTCAGAAATCAAAATTTGAGATATTTTAGCTTAATAGCCATTTTCTTTTGCAAGCCCAGTTTGTAAGGTATTAGTAGGCTAGACTCATTTATCTTCTGCTTGAATCGTGAAACGATTGGTGCAGCTTAGTAATGATCTTGCTTATATTAAGCATTTAACATCACCTGCATGTTAAGTGAACTTAGGATTGTTTTATAAGTGATTTCTCTTTCCAGTGCTGCTCTAATTGTGATTTGTACTCAGTCTATTGCTCTCACAACTGATGTGAGTTCAGTAGTTTCAAGGACTTCATGCATTATTTGCTATGGACACAAAGAATCTTGGCAGAGAAGCACAGAAACACAAGATGGGTATTGCTCAGGCACGTCTCTGGAAACCATGTGGATATACAGGAATCTGACTAAATCCACCATAGTCTCCCTACCCAAGTCAGAATTGTGGTTTGGAATGACCCACTGCTTGAGGAAAGAGAGGGAGGAGGAAAGGAGGAAGAAAGAAAAAAGACTAAAAACACTCAGCCTTGCATATGTAGATCAGAAGTCCCAGGGATGTTTGGAAGCCTTGTGGGAGTAACTATGACATTTCTTTTCGGGATCAATTTTGGGATTTTCCAATCTGAAGTTCAGATATTCTTGGTATTAGAAACACTGAAGGGCTACAAAGAAAAAAACATATGGCCTAGGGCTTCAAATTCTGCAATTGAGGCAATAGAGATTTTTAAAAGGAGAACTTAGTAATTCTGTGTTATAACAATTCAACCAAGGTGACTTCATCAGGGTGGTACCACTAGCTTTAGCCTAGGCTGAATTGTTGGACAAATAATGTACAACTTGTGATTCCTGGTACATTATATTTGAAAATGATCCTACTTTATGAATGAAACAATGTTTTATACATCTGATAGCATTCCTTTCACTGCAGCTGATCCAGATTACCAAGAGAAATATCAAGAATCACTTGAGAGAGGACTTTTTTTTCCAGAATATGAAGAACATGGAACAGTTTTACCAGGGGATAATGATCCATATTTGGATGATATTGATGATGAGATGGACCTAGAGATTGAAAAAGTTTATGAAAAGTTTTGTTTGGAATCAGACAGTAAATGAAAACAATGAAAAGTTAAATTTCATCATATCAGTTTTATAAAACAGTTTAGGTATGGTGATTTAGCAGAACACAGGAATGCAAGAACATGTGTCACACTTATACTAAATTAAGGATATTGAATTACATTACTAATGTATGCAACTTTAATTTTGTTTAACACTATCTGCCAAAATAAACTTTATTCCCTATAACTTAAAATGTGCATATATAAAAACAGTTCATTATGTACAGTTAATTCCATTGTTTTGGCTGCAATAAAATTGATTTCGAAATTTAAAAAAAAAGAACTGAAAGTTTTTATGCTGGGACATATTGTTTTAGGCATAGTAAAGCTGGAGTCCAAGCACAGACTGATGAAGATCTGTGAGGCCCTTTAGGGCCAGTGAGCACCAACTCCCTTTGTTATGGAAGGTGGTAGGAAAGTGACCCCACAGAATCGCGTACCCTAGGTTACAGCTCCTGTAGTCTCTGATCAGAAGTTCAGGGAATCTTTTTGCTTTTTTTTCCCCCCAGTGACTTTGCTTCTTCCCCCTCTCCCTCTGGGTCAGGAGTTCCCTTTGAAGGCTCAAATAGGATGGGTAGGGTACAAGGGACTTTAGGGGTCTCTGTTATGAGATGGGCACCAATGGGCTAAAGGAATGCTTTGAAGACTTGCTTCTGAAAATGTCCTCTGATGGTTCCATAGGGTTGGCCTTTCAGATGTGCTATGGAAGTAAAAGAAAGAAAAAAAAGTTTCATGATAAAAATTACCTGTATGCTTTGACTATTTTTTGATAAATATGTGTGAAATTTAAAATCTCATTTCAAAGATGAAAAAGTGATCCTCTTTCAATGGAATTCTATGAGGGAAAAAAAACAATTGGAGAGAAAGGGGATCTATCTATTGCCAATGTATCTTTATGTAGGGAGAGAGGCTTTGATGTAACTGATAGCTTGGTTATATAATAGCCCAAGATACAGAAACAGCATGTGATGTATTATGCAGCACTTGAGACCAAAAGTTTGCTTCTGTTAGACTAGCATGAAAGTTCAGGCTGAAAGCTTTTGTTGCAAGGAGGCTTTCTTTGTAATAAATCAGGAGGACCTGTAAAAGTTATCTTTAGTAGTCACCTCATATACACTTCAGGGAGAAAAATTGTTAACTCATTAAGCTTAATGGCCCCCGAAGCCTCCCAGGATGCTACAGAAGCTAAACCTTTAACAAAGAGCTTCACTTCTAAGGAGGTAAGTATTGAACCCACACAAGAGAAATTCTTTGCAGGGAAGATTAGAAAGCTGAACTATTATGAAGGACACAGAACAGAAACCAAGTCATTCTTTACTAAGGGCAGTTAACAATTCCAGAGATAGGAACTGTAACTTGTGTACACCGGGAAAATCACTTAATAATGGTCACCTGGTTGAAAACAAAAATTTAAGGGCCAGCAATCCAGTGGAAAAGTGATTTAAATTGAGAATCGTAGGAACATGTGTGTGTGTTTGTGATGCACAAGCAAAATATTTATCCTGGAGATGGTGCAAATTGTCAGAAAAAACAATGAAGCACCATAAGTACTTGATCTTAGGGCCTTCAATTAGTAGTATGCAAACACAACACAAAAATATTCTAGTTCCGTGGTCATGAATTCAGCACAGAAAATGTAAAACAAAGTGCAAAATGAGACACCATTGCACAAAAGGGGACACAATACTTTCTGAATTCCACATTGAAGGCAATAATAAGAATGTCGAACTCAGTGCCTGGCTGATCATAAAAGCTCAAATACTGTTAACTACCAAAAGCAATAGCAGTCATAATTCTTATCATCATCTTCATGTAGACCATCCTTTGTTTCAGCAGATTTATAGGCACTATTTGATTGAATTGCACACATGAAAGGGTATGAAGGCTGAAGGGAAGATTCTTTTAGACCAAAGTTGAACACCAACAAATTAAAAATCTCAAGAAATCTAGATATGCATCAAAAGATCCAGTTCCACATTTGCCTACAGATAATTCCTCTCCTCTGACCATCTGAAACCAACAAATGAAATAGGCATTGAACAAATACATGGTACAGCTTATGTCGAAGCACTTTTCTAATAGTTCTGATGTTTGTCTTCTTGATTTATCACAGCCAGATACCAGCTTCCGGGTCTCTTCCCATACTTTCTTCAAACACTGAAGCTCAGGTCCTCATTTGTCATCCAGAGATATACTGCTTGTCTTGTTCTTGTCCAAATTATTTGCAAAGATGCTGTAATTTAGTGTGGGCAACTTGGGTGAGTGCTACAGCTAAAATTATTGCTTGCCTAAGGTTTCATTTTGGAATCCTGATAACTCATTTCGAATGTGAACCATGTTGAGTACATTTCAATTTATTACTTTTTCTAAGTGAACTAATCTAAATTAAAATCTCTGAGAATCAATACCTCATTTTTGTCATAGAGTCTGATTCTACCTCCCAATCATTCATCTATTGTTCACTGTGGCTTGGAAATTTCTAACAATGAGGAGGTATTTTATATCATATTATGGAAGTGACATATTTGTAGCTTGTTTCCTACACATGAGCTGAAGTTCTATAGTGAATGTTACATTGCCTAAATCCCCTCGTTTTATTTATTCTGCAGAACATCCTCAAAACATTTTATCATGAGGATTCTCTAATGCTTATTATGGGTTCACCATGTACATGATTACCATCTGAAAACTGTCACTAAAAATTGTCTCATCATTTGTTTGGCTTCAATTTATTGTTACAGTAACAGCCAGCAGCCTAGACAAATGGGTGGATACATTCACATTTTTCCAACTCTCTTCAGGGCTCTTTGTCCATTGTATTCATTTTGAGTATTTCCTGTTAGTTTGTAAAAGTCCAGTGCTAATTTGGAGGTACTGCAAAGATTTTTAATGCATGTGTCAGTCTCCTAATATATTTCCATTTCTTGTGACCTAGAAAAGAACAGAAGCAAAAAACATTGCAAGAAGAATTTATTCTCATGGCAGAGTATTTAAAAAAAAAATAAAAACCTTTCAAAGGATTTATTGAGTCGGGTCTCGTCTTTTCCATTATTCTTTTATGTCCCACTTGTACTGCACAGTGTATGGCCAATCCATAAAAGAATAATAAAAAAGTCTCCACTTTATGTAATCACGTACTAGCATGCTTACATAAAATAGGTGAGACATATATTTTATGTCCGGAATTCCAAATGGCCACTCATATTTCTTTTCTCTCTCAGCTTTCAAGGTTGGGTGCATAGTTTTTCAAGAGTGAAAGATCTTCAATGCATTGCTTCATGAGGGCAGGGACTGTGTCTGTCTCATCCACTTATGGATTCTAGAACTTAATGTGGGTTCCAGCCTATGGTAAGATACCAAGAAATAATCTAGAAATAATCTCTCTTCTTTAATTATTTATCATTAGCCAATGTACTACTTATCACTAGTAAATACTCAGGACAGAAACTCACAGGGCTTAAATTCTGAAAAATGGATTTGCAATGAGACATGCCAATTTCTTAAGGGCACTAACGCATTCGTCACTGTAGGAAAAAAAGACTTTTAGGAATGTGATTTAGTGGGAGTGTGCTATATGTTAAAAAAATACATGTATGTATTAATCAAACACTGGGGAGAGACTCACAGAAGATGTGCCTGCTTGGTTCTATGCCAATTTGGCTACATATCATTGGTTACTTGGTCTTATAATCCCCAGCAAATGAGAGGATGTATGGTTGGTAAACCTGAGGGGAATGAAAGGCACTGACCTCAAGATTCTTACAGTCTAGCCAAGGATAAAGCACACAGACATTAAAATGTCTAAAAATGACAACAGAAAAATATGGAAAATGCACCCCTGAAAGAAGGACAAAGAGATCCTATAGGGCTAGGCTAGAGACAGAGGAGGCTTCTGGAAGGTTTTTCACAGGACTTAAGCCCTGCAGAATGGACAGAATTCACTGATGGGGAAAATAATGAGATAAGAAAAGAATAAGATATTTTGGGAAGAAGAAATAGTGTCAGCTAGTGGTGTTCGGATACAAGAGTGACAACAACACTGGCTAGAAGTGTTTGGACACAGCGATACTGACAAAGGGGTGTTGTTCTGGAAGGTATTCAGTAACACAATCAGGCCTGGGTTTATGCAAATATCATAGTCCAAATGAGAACTGGATGGGCCTAGAGTCTTTACAAAATACATAAATCATCATCATTTTTAAACCACAAGAAAATATCTGGTCCCTGATTGCAAATGCGTCATTTGGCCAAATGTTGATGGAGAAATTACGTTCACCAATGGCAATAGGAGCTGAAAACTAAGTAGGGATGATTCTCACCAGTGCCCCAGGAAACAGATGGACTTTGGAAAGTTGTTCTCAGTAGTCCATGTGCTTCTCTTTTTATAACAAGCCAACAGCAGATAACAAATAAAAAGGGACTAAAAGCATCAGGCAGAGGGAAACACAGAAGAGTAGGCCCTGCGTGACTTGTGAAATTAACTCAACCTCTCCATAGGCTGCCCAAGCACAAATTCAGGATAACCAGACATCATCCCCAATCTCTTGAGCCAGGAAGCTGGAAGTGCTCACCTGCTGCTTCTGTAGCAGGCTTTCCATTTGATGAAAATGTATAGCCAGATCCAGAATGGGACCAGGGCCAAGCAGAGGGCTGGCTTCTGTAGAAATGCAGCAGGTGGGGCTTTGTCTGTGTCCTGGTGTTAGCCGCTCTTTCTCTAATTGTCACTACAGAAACAAGACTTCCACTGTGAAGGAGGGACTGTTGCACTCTGATCTCCATGGAACAATTTTGGTGATGTCCAGGAAGTTGTTTTTTTACCTTATATGTCAAGATTGGGTCAAGACCATACATTCCAACTTTAATAATACATATATAAAGACAATAACAATGGTTATATTGTACAATTTATGAACAGGGGCTTTGAAAATAGCAAAAGCTTGATAATACATTGAATGTGGGTCAGTAAGAGTTTGGTTAAATCAAATGGTTTCCTATGCTTCCACTGGAATAGTGAGCGGTGGCCCTTAAAAGAGGGCAAGGAACTATGAGATGCCAATTGATATTCTTTAAAGAAAAGGGGGAAAAAAAAGAACCTCCTGTTTTAAACGCTTGAGAAATACAGAGTTAAACTAAGCTAAATGGGTTGGTTATTACTTTCTGAGACCCTTTAATATGTTAAGGTGATTTTCCTAAAGAAAGATAGACTGGATCTGCTTTCTTAGAATCACTAATTTCCTTGCGAGTGGATGATACCCTTGCCTAGCTTGATATTTTGAACACCTTGAGATCTCAGGAACTCATGAAGGTCTGAAATAAATCTCCATGCTTTAGTGTGCTTACCTAGTCTTGATGGGCAAATGTGAGCAGCATTCTGTGCAAAATCAAGGGAAAGCAAACATTTTGTTTGTCAAATTCCAAATAACCATTTAACCCTGGTGTTCAATTCTCATCATTTTTAAGGGCATCTGAAGAATGAATTTAGTAATTAGAATTTTATAAATATGTTGGAAAATATATCTATTCTGGGCAAAAGCAACAAACTGTATTTTATCAGCAACCCATCCATCACTGTGTAATATTATGCAGTCTCTGTAAATGCATAGAAAGGTGTAAAATTGGAGCTGATGAATTATGGAAACCTTATATGTGTGCTTAGTGCATTAAATGCTTTCTGCTAACCCTTCATTTCAACCTCCCAGGAGATGTGGCTCAATAATTTTAGGTAAACAAAACCCCTTAGTCACCTTTAATATTCAAGAAAAGACAGCATGATTAGTTATGTGCATAACAATTTGAAACTATGACCACATTTTTCTGAGTGCTAAACTCAGCTGCATTGTTGTTGATACCAACCCTGTTAACCGAAGGAAAGGATAAAAATTTTCTCTGAATTCCAAGCTCCAATTATAGATATTATATATCTCATCAAGTTGAATAATTAAAATTAATTCATAAACTATATTGTTATGTCATGTGCATGTATGAATATGTAGCAAAGAACCCCACTTTTATGTACAATTATAATGCACCAATAAAAATATGGAAGAAAAGTAATTTATAAGTTTAGTGTTTGCATCATCAATAATGTGGATCACATTTATCACTCCAAAATAAACATAGCACCTGGAAATTGGAGAGTTTTAACTTTCCAGTTAGCATTTGAAGTTACACTAAAAGATGGACCTCTGTTTATAAGTAAATTGAAAGAAATTATATGTGAACACATATACAAAGTATTGGTCATTTATTTACCATGTAAATGCAATATTCACTATTATGAGGAAAATATATATAATTTTAGATTAAAATATTTTGTTTCAATAGTTTGATTTTTTTAGTTTATTACCTTAGGAATTTATTTGATGAGTAATTTTCAGTTTTATTTGTTCATCTTCAAAATGTACCTACTATTTGTTGAGCATTTAATATGTGCCAGTCTCTGGGTTTATCTCTCAACAGCCTTTATTTAAGCATTGTGAGAATCACATTGTATTAGAGTTAATAAATAAGGTAACATAAGCCCTGAGAGATTAACTTTTCCCAGAATGACTCAAAGAATAAAATAGGATGGATGTGAACCCAGGATAATCAGGCTCCTTTCTTATAAAATGCTTTAGAGTGTTCCATCTTGATGAAGAAAGAAAAACATATTCCCTAATCATCTGCCAAGTTGGTATGAGGTTTGTGGCAGACTGCATTTTCCAAACATGGTTGCATTAATGTGGATCCCATGCTACAAACTCTTTTTTTTTTTGGTACTAGAGATTGAACTCAGGGGCACTCCACCACTGAGCCACATCCCCAGCCTTATTTTGTGTTTTATGTAGAGACAGGGTCTCACTGAGTTGCTTAGCTCCTCGCCATTGCTGATTCTGGCTTTGAACTCATGATTCTCCTATCTCAGCCTCCCTAAGTGCTGGGACTACATACTCTTTTATCATGTAATTTTTAACAAGTCTGTTTACATCTGGACTGACTGTGTCACTTCCTAGCACACCTAGAATGCAAAGAAAGTGAAGCTGTTTCTATGCTGGGTCCTACATATTGATAAGATGTCCTACATATTGATAAGATGTCTACTGGTGTGTTCTCTCTCTCTCTTTCTCTCTCTCTCTCTCTCTCTCTCTCTCTCTCTCTCCTTGCTCTGAAGAAGGCAGCTGTCATGCTGTGAGGAGACTCAAGCAGCCCAAGGGAGAATCCTACATAGAGAGCAATTGAGGCTGGGTGGCCACTGGCCAACACCAACTTGCCAACTATGCATGCATGGGAGCTCCTTTGAAGGAAGTCCTCTGTCTTATGAAAGGCTGTAGCTGACTGCAGCCTCAACCAACATCCATCTGCAACACAGGAATGACCAAGAGTCAGAAACACAAGAGTTATGCCCAAATGCCTCCCCCGGAGTACCTGGAAATACACAAAAAATACATGATTGTTATTGTCTTAAGCTACTAAGTTTGGAGACAATGCAAGATTGCAAATAAAAGTACGTGTTTTAAGTGTTCTATAAACTGTTTTAAGTGTTCTATAATCTAAAGCTTACTTTATGCATATAATTAGGTATATATATTCTGACACCAGAAATTTAAATAAAAAGTTATGTTTAACTGAATACTTTATGTTGTGGCTGTGATACAAATAACCTCCAATTTATACCAAGTGTATTGCAGTGAAGCAAGAATAGTTGCCCACTTAACTGACTTTCTATCAGCTGTTAACTCTGGAGATGGGGAAAATGGAAACAATATTTTCTGTTCATGTTGTATTTTATAACCCACAATGACCTTTAACAAACATTGCCTCAGAAACTTATTTACCATAAAGTTAATACAGGTTTGGTTTCTGGACCCCTCAGTGGGAATGAACCCATTCTGAACCCATTCTTAGCAATGTTTCATGTAGTTAGGTTTTGGAAAATGTGCAAAAGTAGGTATGTTAACAGTAATTTGCTAAGACCAATCCTTCTTTTATTTTTAATTGGTTCATTATAGTTATAATATTGGGCTCATTTTGACATAATTATACAAGCATGGAATATGATTTGCCCCACTTCTGTCCCCTTCCCTATTCTTCTCCCTGTCCCGTTCCCCTTCCTCTACTCCATTGGTCTTCTATTTATTTTTGGACTTTTTAAAATTAGTACTTTATAGACATCATAAAGGTGAAATTCACTGTGATAGATTCATATTTGCACATGGGATAGTTTGGTCAATTTTATTCCACATTCCTCCCTTCTCTCATCGTCCTCTCTGTCTCTTAATCCTCTTCCTCTACTCCATTGAATTCTCTTTTATTTTCATGAGATTGCCCTCCCTTTTATATTTGAGGACCAATCTCTCTTTACTCTGACTTCCTCTCTCATGTTTCACCACTGACTTTGGAGTGCCCATGGGGACTTTGGCAACCAACTAAGACAACCTGGGTGCTGGGAATACAGTTTTGGGTTGTCACTGTGTTTCCTTGTTTTGATTTTTCCATGGAGGGGGAAGGTGCAGTTTCTTCATAATGTATTATAATTTCTTTTCTTATTATAATTTTCCATGTTCATACATAATTTTGTGTTTACATTTTTGTAATCTGTTTTCGTAAAGGGAGTCACTCAAATTGCGTAAGTTTAAAGCTTCACAGAACCTGAACCTGCTCTTTATCCCCTTAGGTTATAGTTGCAATAGCCCCACAATATTATTAGGGGAGATGCTACTATCTCAGTTTTATAATTAGAAAATTGAGATTCTAAAATTAAAAATGACTTATCCAAGGTCACGTTATAAGAAAACATAGAACAGACTCGAACCCCACACCTCTGATCCCAGAATCACCCACCAACTTTACTGGAAACATACACTCTCTACTTCTTCCTCTAACTTGCCATCAAAATCAACCTCTCCTACTCCCCATACTTTGGAACCTAATCTCTCCTATGATGAATATGATGATTCAGTTCCCATTAACTACAAATAATTGGAAGCATTGTCATTTGACAGCTGACTTGGAGCTCAGGCCTTAGAAATAACTGGTGTGAGGTTTAGGCACAAAGGCGGCTTCATGTGGTTTCCATTTTAAGTGCAGGACTCCCGGCCCCACTACCGTGGCCTGAGAATCATGTGAAATTCTGTACATCAGACTAGGAAAGGGACATCTAGGTAGAGGGCATGGCTAGTGCAGAGGCAACAAGACTTGATAAAGAACTGTACTTTCCTAGGGAGGCCCAGGGAAGGTGCCAGATGAATAATGTCTCCCTGCTGTGATTTGATTGACATCATGTAGACCCTGCAGCAGCTTCAGACGCCATTAACCTGTTTATGCTGTCTCTCAATGAGTATCACGCCACCCTCCTGGGATCCTTCCTGTTCTGACTTCTAAGAAGGAGCACCCCAATGTTGTACCCCAGTGAAGACAGTGTTTTGAAAGCTGCATTACCTCACCAAGGCCTCTTGGATGCTTTTACAGAGCTAACAAATAGGAGCCCTGTTTGTTGACCCAGATGTGGGAAGAATTACAGCTTCCCCCAGGGTACAAGTGAATTGGGCAGAGTTGAGGCACTGGAACAATTGATTTCAATTAGTCTTAAATAGTAATAAGGAATGCCTGAAAGAGCTTCTCCCAAAATGTCCTTCAGCTGATAATTTATTTCCACTCCTTTCCCTCTTCAAAGGCAAAATTTTAATGGCTGTCTTTTTGCAGCAAATCTTAATCTAACAGTTAATATGCAGACGAAGTGACCTAGGCCCCTTGACACCTATGTCTGATTTCCACTTAGCAGGAGTGGGAGGCAAGGAAGGAGGAGGGAGCCCTTAAGTGAGATGTGGCTCCCGCCTCTGTTGCAAAGTGCACTTCTGTCTGTTAAGATTCTCCTATTAGTCTCTTACAAATCTCTCTCAAAGGCAGAAAATTATGAGACCATCTTTTTCAATTCTACTAATGGCATTTTTACTAAAATATAGTTTTTCCGTTTGATATTATGTATATTATTTAAAGTTGATATGTTACGTTATGTAAGATCTTAGTCACTTCATTTAAATCTGTTTTAAGATGAATAACAAATAAGAGGTGGTTGATTTGGCTAGCTCTTTTTCCTTCGTTTTTTTTTTGCTTAAAATGTTCTAAGAGGGGAGCCCTCTTCTTGTCTCTTCTTTGCCTGATCTCTTAAAATTTTCTGACGAACAACTCATTAAAACACCCATTAACCGGCATGTCATTTGGTCCTATCCTTGCTTGTCTCCCTCACTTCTTAAATCTCCGAGGATTCCAAGTCTTCTTCTTACCAATTGCTATTTTATTCTCTTTCCTCCTTCCTGCAATGAGGTTAAAGATGACATCCAGCAGCCCTCCAGGGCTGATAAGCAGTCAACCTGCCGGGCCTGGATTTCCTGAGGGCTGGATACAGCTGCAGGTCGGCAAGATGGCCTCCTGGGCCAGGGCTCTAGAGAAAAATAGACCCTGGAAAAGGAGAAGTTCATGAAGAGCATGGCCACATGGTAGTGTGGCTTCGTTCAGACCCAGAAGAGATGTCTGGGAGGAGATTCGAGTAGCCCCTGTGGAGACTTCAGAAAGTTGGGCACAAGAAACTTTAGGTTCTTTGGCTACGATTCGCTGTGGCCCTTCTTCAAGAAAACCTAAAAGAAAGGGCTGCTCTATTTTGTAAGATTTCTTGTATCTGAGGAGTGTGTTCATATCATGGAAGGGATGCAGAAACTATGGTAAACTAGGCTTCAGGGGTGCCTAGAAACATTTGGAGTCTCTCTCTCCCCGGCCCCTCAACACCTTTCCCTTTGTCTCCATTCCCTGCCTTTACCCACTTTCTGCCTACAAAGTAGGTCTAGCCACTCTAGTAGAGAACAGAAATCCCTGGTAAATGTTGCCATTAGTTTTTGTCACTAATGGCACTGTCAAGACTAGAAATGGTCCCCTCCTCTTCTGTGCTGTCTCTTGCTCTACACTGGGACACGTACAGTCTGTTGCAGCTTGGATTGTGACCACCGCGTGGCGCATGTTTGCTTTATTGATGTTTGCACTCTTCCTTCAGGCTCACTTGCAGGTTCTCCACCAGCCCCATCCAGTCAGCAGTCCCACCTGGCCTTCTACTTTCTTCCCAAGCTAGTGATGTGTGTGTGTGTGTGTGTGTGTGTGTGTGTGTGTGTGTGTGTCCTAACACCCAGTGTCCTCTCTGCAATGCAGGACAGCTTTAACCTGTCTTATCGCGCAGCAATGTTCATCTTGTCTCCTTTTCCAGGGTAGCACTCTTTCAGTTCCAGCCCTGGTCTCTACTCGCCTCCTTTGCCTTTTCAAAGAGATTTTTCTCCAGCCCCCTCTCTCCTTCTCCGCTTTCAAACCTCTTTCTGCATTTTCCTCCCCTTTCTCCCTTTGCGAGACAATTCTTGTCTCCTTCATCTTTCCTCTCTCCCACAGCTGCCTTTCTTCCTGACAGATAAGCCTGCTTGATTACATGCTTAATTCTGTTCTATCCAAATGTACCCAGCGAGCTCCCTTGGCCCCTGCCTCATTCTAGAGGTTTTGTTCAGGGACTGAGTGCCATACACATGCTTGTGGCAGCAACAGAACATCACATCAGGGTCTTATGAACACAACAGGGCACTGTTGAAATAGATGTGGGAGCCAGGTGCCATTGACAGTGCTAGTACCAAGGCCCTGATCCCCAGTCAAGAACTCCACAAGACCCACAAAATGAATGAATGAATGCCATCTGGATGCTCTGAGTCTGGCCAGGAAGGCAGTAAAGTCATAGTGCACAGTATTTAATTTTAATTTCCCCTGAATAAGCCAGAGTGAATTTTGTAATTTGCAATATTGTGAATTTTGTCAACACATTGGGACAAAAACACTGTTTACCCAGTGTGCTCTGGCTAATCATACCCGGCTGGCTTTTTGATTGCTGATTCATTTTGTTCAGACTTACAAGGAAAGAAATGTATTCCAGAGAAAGCATTTGTCTAGACGAGCTCTAAAGCCAAAGCAAGCTAAAGTGCTGAGGATAATTGGGCTCAGAGTCAAATGTGCTGCTTCTGGGAGAAAATAGCCTGTGGATACTGGGGGAATTGAGAGTTGTCAGGAAGACCAGAGACCAAGAAGTGAGTCTGGGTTGGGACTGACTTTCCCAGAGGCCCTATTGAAGATGATGACCTTGCCCCTGTATCTTTCGTTGGCCAGTGATAAAACCCTAACCTTTTTTACCACATATTCTGTCAGAGAATTCTACTAACCATAAATCTCTATTATTGGTGGTGCCCTGCCAATTTAATATTTTTATGTAATATATAATGTGTACATAACTATGCATAATTACATGTTATGCAATTATATATTATAGATGTAATATATAATTATATGTTGTATAATGTATATTACAAGTATAACATAAAATTATTGGTACTTTGCCAGTAAAATTAAATCTATAATAATATGTAATATGTATAGTTGTAATAAAAAACTTCTGGTTCAGTTGAATTATAAAGCACATCTCTAATAACTTGAGAAATTCATCATTCCAACAAGTTGTTAAGAAACTTGTGTGTGTGTGATAGAATTTAGGATACCAAATTGTAGTCAATCAGATCTCATGTTAAGGATATTTTATTGCTTTTTAGTTACTTAAAGATTTGTATGTGTATACAAGATCAAGATTGGTTTCTCTTGTTTGTTGAGTGCCATATGGAAAATAATATGCATGATTCAATACATTAAATCTCTGCAAGTTGCATCTGTTTCTTTTGTCTGTTCAATATTTCTTTTCTCTTCTTTGAATAGTGCCCCGATTTATCTTTGGGTAACTATCCCTCTCTCATTGGAAGCAGCATAATAATATATATTTGAAGGGTATACATTTCACAAATGACCTATTTATTTTCCCTCTTGGATTATCTGCACATCAAGTAGTTTACTTTTACCTCCTCTTCAATGCATTGATTGCTCACAATCAATTAAATTGAGGCCATTTAGAGCCATATTTTTCTCAAATTCATAATCCAAGTATTATTCCATCTCTATCAGCCTTTCTGCTCCTCCCCCAACTTCCACTTCCTGAGAGCTCATTTCTTTGGTATCTGGTTGGGGGTGGGGAGGCCTCTGCGGCTTGTACTCTCCTCAGTCTGAGAGCTAAGAACACAGGGAGTTAGTAGGAATGGGAAACGCTTTATCTTGGCAAGCAGGCATCTGTATCACTGAGCTGCCCTCTTCTGCAGCTTTTAGATAGATTTAAAGGTGTACTTGCATTGTCTTTTCTCTCCAAATTGGAAGGTTCAGCCATGAGGCTAGCCTGAAGGACCTCATTAGATCAGGTTCACCTATAACCCAAGGCCATAGCCTGGACCTAGAACTGTGTCTTGGATCATTAATCCCTGTTCTCAGGCTTGAAGTTTTAAGAACATTCACTCTCTACACTGCAAGTTTTACACACATGACTTTTCAGAGAATGAATGACAGCATTCTTTAGGAGCAAATTGTGAAACTCCAGGCCTCACCTACTTGGCTCCAGGGATGATTCTCATTTGGCTAAAATTAAGAATTTAAATAGGTGCCTAGAAACCCTAGCAACTTGGGATCTCCATGGGTGCTCTTCAACAACTGAGTGATATCCCAGGAATTCCTGTTTCAGGAACCACCTGGGACTGGGAGGCTGCCTTCCAACAAGCACTCCAGGAATGCTGCCCTTCCTCACCTCCCAGTAGCAATTAGATGGCCCACAAGGGTAGCCACAATGTCATCCCTGCTTAGAGATTCCACTAAGATGTTTCCTGATGCATCTGCTAATAAAACATTTGCCTCTCAATTTTCCTGATGTAATATGTCCATCCTTTTAGTTCCCTCTCCCTCCCATTTACATATTTTTTATTGTTTATTGTATAAGACCTTGAAGAAGACACATGTAGTTGCCTTGTTTGAAAAGAGCCTGGTTTAGGTTAGAAGATAAATACCACCCCCTCCCAACCTTGTTCCCTCAGCCTACACACTACTGACTCAGGGAATGGCTTCTAGAAGCCTGAACTAATTTGGTGTCTCTGGAAAAGCCTGATGTTTTTGTATTATCTGCAGCTAAATAAATAAATAAATAAAATTCTTGTGTATCTATTATACTAAGTCATTGATAAATTCTTGAAATACATATTAATTTTATCTCATTTTCTAGTAAAGATTTAATGATTTGGAATCAGCCTCTTTACTGTGTGTCCTTGGGCAGCCTCTTTGTCTTTCTGTGCTCTGGTTTTCCCATCTGCAAATTGGGGACTAATAATAATGGTACAAACCCCATGGGGTGATTGTAAGGATTAAATAAGGCAATCTGTGAAAGTGCTTGCTCAGTTTCTGGACCTAGCAATTGCTCAGTTAATGTTAGGTGTTAAATAGCTACAGGAGAGATTAAACATGGCTCTCTATCCTTGACTCAGACATTCATCAAGCTCTAGGGTCAGGTTTTTCTTGCCTCTGGGCTACAATGATGAATATAATACAATTCTTATTCTCAAGGAGAAAGCAGTTAGTCTAGGGGAGAGCCTCACAATCAGTTCTACAGCCTGCAATATGATTAGAGACAGTAATAACCATTAACATTTATTGAATCTTTAATACTCTGCTGGGCATTTTACATGGCTCACTTTATTTAATCTTTTGAAAAACTTGTGAAACCGATGTTATGATTTTATTTTTCATGCAGAAAGTTTAAGTAACTTATGTGTCAGATTCTGGAAACAATACTTTTCACCATTTCTCTTTAGTGAGCATGCTATTAAGATGCAGATTTGTGGCGTCTGTGAAGGGAACGTGGATAGAGAAACTCCCTCTGTGTTTGAAAAGCTGTGAAGAGGAGGAGGAATTATATGAGTTGGGTCTTCATGGAAGATGAAAATTTAGTCAACAATGAGGGGATGAAGAAAACCATCCCAAACCTCGTTGTGTGGCCTGGAACATGCCAGGCTCATGGTGCACAGAGGATGGAAAGGGATGGCGAAGAAGGAAGAATTCCACTGGGGAGATCCTGGTAAATAATGCTAAGGAACTTGGGCTCCCAGCACATGTTAAAGGGAGGTTTTTAGGAAAAATTGACACAGGGTCAAAGCCAAGTTTGCCAATGCCTGGCCAAGAGGAGACTCCTGAACAAAACTCAAGAATAACATAGAGGCCCCGAGCGCTCTAATGTGCAGAGCAGGCGTGAGAGTGTGCCTAGCAGAAAACTGATGGCGTGTGATTTTTTGAGGACTTCAGTCTCCCACTCTGGATTATTGATTTTGTAAGGACCACACCCATGTTATTTTAATTTCAGAAGCTAACACAAACTTGATACTTAGTGGGTACCCTATAAATGTACATTGCTGAAAAGTGTAAATAACTAAAAGTTAAGAAGAGGAACCAGACATTATGCTCCAGAAATTAAGATAGGGGGATTCTTGGACTGAAACTTAGAGGATGGTAGATACAGATAGGGAAATGACAGGAAAGAGTGATGTATAGGAGAGGAAAGATCATCAGCTCAAGTTTGAGGCGCGACAAGGTGTGGTGCATTCGGAGAACTCAGCAAGGTAGTCTGCAGGAACAGTTTCTGTCTCCATTCTTGATATTTTGAACTGGATGATCCTTCGCTGGATGCAACTGTCCTGTGCACTGTAGGATATTTATCCCATTCCTGGCTCCTACCCATTAGGTGCCAGTACCCTCTACTCCCAGCCTCAGTCGTGACAACTAAAAGTATCTCCTCATATTGCCAAATGTCCTCCAAGGGACAAAATCCCACTGCTCTCCACCGCATTCAGAACCACTGCAGGGCTTTGCAAGCAAAGAAATAAAGTAAGAGGGTGTTACATGATATGCTGCTGGAGGAAAAAGCAGAAAGATTTTTAAAGACATTATGTATCATGACCAAAGAAGATGGATGGGCTTAGCCTGGGCTCAGTGGAAAATTCCTGAGGGATAGAAGCAGAGCAGCACTGCTGTGCTCCAGGAAAATCTCTAGGCATCGTGGTTCTCAGGGGCTCGGGCTCGGGCTCGCCTAGAAGCAGGCAGGCCTTTGCTCCTTCAGGCAAGAACAGATGGAGCTTGAAGAGAGGCCATTTCAGGGAGAGAGGAGTTGAAGCTGCCTAGATGGTAGCACCGACAGAACTTGGTTCTGAAGAAAGAGATGGCGCCCATCAGATAAAAAGAACCCTTTCAAGGATTAAGGGAGCGTTGACTCAGAGCCACTGTGTGGAAGCCACATAGTTAATTCAAAGAGGAGGATGCTAATCAAATGAACAAGCGTGAAGTGCAAACGCCAGCCCGAGTTGCCAAAGCTAGCTGAGGCGAATGGAGAGAAGCTCAAGCCCCAGCAGAGCGCTGCCCGCGAAAACCGAGTCCAGCTCCATTAAGGGATTCAGACAGAGGGAAACAGATGGTCGTCGCGCTGTCCTCAGTCACTTGACAAGCTGAATAAATAAGTGTTGCCAGGGAAGAAATAATAAAAGCAGGATTTTGTCAGCATGAGCTGCTGCCATGTCCTTTGGTTCAGGGCAGGCTTTTGGAAGCAAGAAAAGAGAAAATAAACACGGAGTGGCGGGGGGAAATCAATTAGCCCCTCACAGATGGGCCTTCAGCATCCTAGAGATTGTGGTTGTCGCCAATATGAGAGGTTAAGTAAGATGGGAAGAGAAAGTCCGTGTTCAGGGTTTTGTGAGATGCCCCCTCAGCATCAGGAGCATCCAAAGAGACCCTGGCGTAGCAGCTGAGGCTAGGACAGGCCGGTGCCCAGGAGCTCACCAGGGATGTGCCTCCCGAATTCCACTGGGAAGAAACCCAAGGGGGTATGTGGGTGTTGGTGGAAAGAAGAGATGGCTTTATTTCCTGGCAGGTTATCTTCCCATTCAACCTGTATTTCCAGGGTTGGGGGTGTAGTTCAGTGGTAAAGCACTTGCTTAGCACGTGTGAGGCTCTGGGTTCAATCTCCAGCGCTGTGGGGAGGGGCGAGGGTGAGGGGATATATGTAAATATATATATAATATAATGGATAAATATATATACATACTATATAATGTTATGTTGTATATTATATATATAATTTCCATAAGTATATATTATATAAATTTACATTTTGAAATAAATAAGTAAATATTCAGCACATCTGGCTAGATCAGAAAACAGAAAAAGTGAATAATAAAGCATATATAACTTTAATTACATGTAAATAATTACATAAGGGACTTATGCTAGACTCTGGCTTCAGGTAGATAGTACCCAACAGATTGAAATGGAAGAGAAGGCCAAAGGAGGAAAAAGAGAAAGCTTAAAGATTAAAGTTGTAAACAAAATCATCGTTTTTTAACCAATAAAAATAAGTGGTTTTGTGTGTGTGTGCGTGTGCGTGTGTGTGTGTGTGTGTGTGTGTGTGTGGTTGCAGGGATGGAACTCAGGGCCTTTCCTCATGCTAGGCAAGGGCTCCACCACTGAGCCTCAGTCGAGGCTTCAGGAAGGGCATTTATCAAGCCAGAGCCTCAGGCAAGAATTTGAGAATGTGCTAATGATGCTTTTATCATTTATAATTGAAATGTTATTGACTTTTCTTGAGTGCCTGAAAATGAGTTTAATTTATGTTCATCTTTTCTGAATTTGATATCAATAATACACAAAGTCACACTGTGACTAAATGAAACTTCAAAAGCAATTGCTTTAAATAATTACTTGCATTTTTTATAGCTCTTTACATGGTTTTATGCAGTTCTGTTGACAGTCCTGTGAAGGGCAGAAGAGGTATCATTGTGCTTATTTTCTTTAGTAGATATGGAATACAGACTAACAAGTTCTATTGAGTCTTCTTGATTTTCACAGCCAATAATGCAAAGACTAAAATTAAAAATCAGGTCTTCTTTTTAATTAGCAGAATTATTATTTTTTATTTTAAATTGGTTTTTATTTGTTTGTTCACATACACAACCAGTGAAACTCCACATCATGTACAACCACAAAAACCAGGTCTTTTGATTCTGCCTCACGTTCCTTCCCTTGTCCCACAATGCTTGCTACAAGGAGACAGGTTACATAGTTAGATTCACATACTCAGAGCAACTTGAGAATCTTCTTGTCCATTGGCATTTTGATAATTATTAATACAAACCAACTTACTTTTTTAAGTAACTCATCCCCACTAAAGCCAGTCCTGTACCTAATGTGCCCTATTTGATTCGTGCCATTAGCTCATATCCTTACTTTTAGACTAACACAGCTCATCTCTTCTAGAAAGCTCTCTTTAATTAATTCTACCTTAATTAATCCCACTTTTAGACTAAAAGTTTCTTAATTCTTAGTTTGCACCATGTTTGGTTGCATTTTAAAAAAAATAGTGATTTTTACCTATGATGAAACCTTTCAAAATACTTTTATATGGTGGGAAAGGGGTTTTAAAATTATCAGTTGAACAATTTGAAATTGCCATTTTGTAAGTCAAAGGGGTTGAATATCAGCAATATCATATGGTTCAACCATCATTTTATGGAAATTGTTTTCTTCCTGTTTTCCCTTCCTCTTATTTCAAAAACTATGCTGGTTTGAGGTAATTGTTTGAGTGAACACAGAATAAAAGGATGTTAACAGAAAGCAAAGGAAAAGGAATCTTCCTTGCCTTTGAGTTCTCAAAACCTGGGCCTTTAATAGAAGCAATAGACTTAAGGAATAGATAAAGATTTTGAAAAAACATTTTGGCTAAGAGCAAGAACTTAGCACCCTCTAGAAGGAAAATAAACAAAACATTTATCATAATTGGGAGGAAATGGGGGAGGAGCAGAGTGAAGAGATTGGCACCAACTCTGTGTGTGTGTTTAAATGGTCTGACACAAGAAGGCAGGACATAAAGGAACCACAGGTTCTGGGTCACGTGTGTCGCAATAGGTATGGAATATTCCTAAAAGAAGACTCATTGGAAAAGAAAGAAAAAAAAATTTATTCTTAGCACTTTTTATACTTGAAAAACTTAAAGAACAATTTTGTTGATTTTGATAGAAAACTTCTTTGGACTTCGTAAATTCATACATAAGAGCAAGGTGGTCCCGAAAAGCACTCCTGCCTTGGGTAGACTGAGCAAGTACATTGAAAATGTATTGACCAGACAGTTCTTGGGGTTGGAGTTCTGTTTGAAAGGGGGTTCTTGTTTATGAGGAGGCAAATGGCGACAACCCAGGTGTTGGCAGGCTTTTGCAGTAGGAAGTTAACAGGACTTTTTTGTTCTTTAAAAATCACCATTATTTTTACTGGTCTGGTATCTAAAACCTAGGCTAATCACTAAAACAAATAAGTCATTTATTCATGTATTTCTTATTCTTTGATGTCCTAAATATACTGGACTAGAAAAGATTTATCGGACATAACTCAAAGGCCCAAGACAGATTGCTGACAGAAGGGAGATCAATTTCATAAAGATTGCTTCCTATTCATTAACACAGTCTCTCTCTTTAAACTCCTTCCCATGTGGCATTCAATAGCAGGTCAGACCCCTCATCTCAATACATATTGTAAAGAACTCTAACTTCCCAGCTATTTGTTGATAAAGCAGAAGTTGACTTTCAACAGAAGTTAGAATGGAGGGAGTCAAATGTGGAAAACATCCCACATTTTCATGGGCTATGACGGTAAATTCAGTTGATCAGAGATTGCTCAGGATTAAAGTGCTCCTTGCCTAGGTGTCAGTGAGATGCAAGCATAGCTCAAAGTATAAAAACCTTTGTACATTGTTTATCTTGACTTTTATTTTTCTCTTTGCTGCCCAGTTGCTCAAGCCAGAAATTGGACATTACCCTTTTTCCCCTTCTTCTCCTTCAACTCACACATCCAATTCGTATAGTTCAGTATCTCTCAAATTTTAGCATGTTTCCAAATTCCTTGGAAGACTTGATAAAGCAGAGATTGCTTGGCCTCACCCTCAAGAGTTTCTGGGAAAGATTCTGAGCATTTACATTTGTTATGGATTTCCAAATGATGCTGTAAATTCAGAGAGTGCACTGAGAAATGCTGCTGTGAATGAATTCCTTAACATCTTTCACATTCATCCATTTTTGAACCAGTGACCTGTGTCCAGCTGTCAACCTGGTCTCTCCCTGTCATCCTGGGGATTCCCTTTATCTCATTTCTGTGCTTTATCTTCAGTTTATTGTACCCATTGTGTGCTTTTCTCCAATTTTTTCCCCTGTACCTTTTGTGAAGTATATTCTCCAGTAGTTTTAGAGCAAGGTTGCATGGGGGAAATAAATGTATTGACATTCCATACATCTAAACATATCTTCATTCTACCCTGATATTTCACTGTAAGTTTGGCTCAGTATCACAGATTAACTTGAAAATAATTTCCCTTCATATTTTGAGGGCACTTTTCTGCTGCTTTCTGGTTGCCAGTCTTTCTTTCCATAAATGCTTTTGGGTGTGACCTTTTACTTCTTGTGAAAATGTATAGGATATTGTATTTGTCCGCAGTGCTCTGAAATTTCTCTGTGATGAACCTCAGTGTGGGTCTGTTTCTGTTTATTTTGTTATTCTGTGAGGTACTTGATGATTTCTTTAATCTAAAGCATGATATATTACAGTTACAAAAAAATTTAAACTACTTCAATAATTTTCTTTTTTGTGTGCCTCATAAATTTTTACATATATGTTTATATATAAATTAACAAATAGGCTGAAAATACTACAGATCAAAACCTTCCAAATGCATTTGGTAGAGATGATTAAAAAATTAATAAAATAATAGTTCTTATATGTGCATATGTATTCCATACACACACTATATATATAGTAGCCTGATGTCTTTTGAATTTTCATATTATATTCGTAAGTAAATATTTTTGTCTAAATTTGTTCTTTTCCACAGCGTCCTTGTCTGATTTTGAAATCAAGTTTTATGATACTTTTAAAAGAGAATGGGGAGAAGCATTAATTTTCTGTATTGCCCTAACAAATTGCCACTCAGTAGCTTAAAACAACACTTATTCCCTCACAGTTCCGGAGGTTGGAAATATGAAAAGGTGCCTGCAGGGCCATGTTCCCTCACACGGCTCTAGAGAAGAGTCTGTTACCTCTCTCTCATTCCTGGGTGTGTGGTTACATCAAAGTGATCTCTGCCTCTGTGACACATGGCTCTCTCCTCTTCTGTCCCAATACCCTGTCTCTCTCCCATAAAGCTAAACAGACTGCTGTTAGGCATCCCCAAATGGATAAATGCCTCTTCTCAAAATCCTAAGTTAATCACATTTTTTGCCTTCTGTACAAGATAATACTCATTCTTTGGCATATGAGAATAGTCACAGGTCCAGGGATCAGGATGTGCAAATATTTTAGGGAATTGCTATTCGACCCAATAAAAAGGGACTTCTCTTTTGTTTTCTGTTCTGGAGTGATTTTTATGAAATGAAGATTACATCTAATGATGTAATGAAGATTCTGTAAGATTTCTGAAAAATTTCCCCCAGATTTTGAACTAACAATTTATATAATTAATTATAAGGAATCATTTTAAACTAATTATTCAGATTCTTTAATGTTTATAAATCTAAGCAAGTTTTCTATCTCATTTGGAGCTAAATTTAATCCCCCAGAAAATAGCCAGTTTCTCTAGTTTTTAAAATATATTGACATAATGGCATTTAAAACCCTCAGTTCTGGATTGTTACTGCCATTGTATGTCTCCAGTTTGTTTTTCTTTTCATGGCAAATGCTATTTATGAGAATTTTTTAATAGTTTCTAAATAAATCTTGTCTAAGATGTGACCAATTTATTATGCTAGTAAATAAAACAAGTTTACTTTTGATAATTCCCAATTGTGTTTTTGTTGGAAATTTTAGTAATTTTCACTCACATAGTAATGTTTTTTTCTTTCTATTTTCATGGGTTATTTGATTGCTTATTTTCTTTTTTCTTTGTCTTTTTTTTTTTTTTTTTTGGTACTGGGGATTGAACTCAGGAGTACTTGACCACTGAGCCACATCCCCAGCCCTATTTTGTGTTTTTTTTTTAATGTAGAGGCAGGGTCTCACTGAGTTGCTTAGTGCCTCACCATTGATGAGGCTGGCTTTGAAATCGCGATTCTCCTGTCTCAGCCTTCCAATGATTGCTTATTTTCTAACATCTAGAATTTTATATATTATTTCATTAATACCACCCTTTTATTTTTCTTACATATACATTTAAAACTATCAGTTTCCCTCTAAATATTGAGATAGCTGTATTTGTGAATTTGTGGAATGCTGGTTTTATTATTTTTATTATTTGGCACGTACTGTTTTATTATTATTTTTTTCATATTTAATTATCCTCTGTATTTCAGTAGTGTCTGTCGTGATATTTCCTTTTTCATCATGAATTTTAGTAATTTGGGTTTTCTCCCTCCTCCTTTTCATTTGGGTGGCTAAGGGTTTGTCAATTTTGTTTATTTTTTCAAAGAACCAGCTTTTTGTTTTGTCAATTTTTTGAATTGTTTCTTTTGTTTCTATTTCATAGATTTCAGCCCTAATTTTGATTGTTTCCTGTCTTCTACTTCTTTTGGTGTTGCTTTGTCCTTCCTTTTCTAAGGCTTTGAGATGAAGAGTCAATTCATTTATTTGTTGACTTTTACTTCTTTTGTTTA
>PVHX01000302.1:282018-338741 GCA_004024805.1 Geosciurus inauris
AAGTATTTTATTTTTTTGAGGCTATTGTGAATGGGATAGTTTTCCTAATTTCTCTTTCAGAGGGTTTATCACTGATGTATAGAAATGCAATTGATTTGTGGGTGTTGATTTTATATCCTGCTACTTTTCTGAAATCATTTATTAGTTCTAAAAGTTTTCTGGTAGAATTTTTTGGATCCTCTAAGTATAGAATCATGTCATCCACAAATAATGATAGTTTGAGTTCTTCTTTTTCGATTCGTATCCCTTTAATTTCTTTCATCTGTCTAATTGCTCTGGCTAGTGTTTCAAGGACTATGTTGAATAGGTGAGAGAGGGCATCCCTGTCTAGTTCCCATTTTCAGAGGGAATGCTTCCAATTTTTCTTCATTTAGGATGATGGTGGCCTTGGGTTTAGCATAGATAGCTTTTACAAAGTTGAGGAATGTTCCTGCTATCCCAAGTTTTTCTAGTGTTTTGAGCATAAAAGGGTGTTGTATTTTGTCAAATGCCTTCTCTGCATCGATCGACAAAATCATGTGATTCTTATCTTTAAGTCTATTGATGTGATGTATTACGTTAATTGATTTCCGTGTGTTGAACCAACCTTGCATTCCTGGAATGAACCCCACTTGATCATGGTGCACTATTTTTTTGATATGTTTTTGTATATGATTTGCCAGAATTTTATTGAGAATTTTTCCATCTATGTTCATCAGGGATATTGGTCTGAAGTTTTCTTTCTTTGATGTGTCTCTGTCTGGTTTTGGAATCAGGGTGATACTTGCCTCATAGAATGAGTTTGGAAGGGTTCCCTCCTTTTCTATTTCATGAAATAGTTTGAGGAGAATTGGTCTTAGTTCTTCTTTGAAGGTCTTGTAGAACTCAGCTGAAAATCCATCTGGACCTGGGCTTTTCTTGGTTGGAAGGCTCTTGATGGCATCTTCTATTTCCTTGCTTGAAATTGATCTGTTTAAGTTGTGTATGTCCTCTTGGTTCAGTTTGGGTAGGTCATATGCCTCTAGAAATTTGTCGATGTCTTCAGGGTTTTCTATTTTACTGGAGTATAAATTTTCAAAATAGTTTCTAATTATCCTCTGTATTTCAGTAGTGTCTGTCATGATATTTCCTTTTTCACCACGAATTTTAGTAATTTGGGCTTTCTCCCTCCTCCTTTTCATTAGGGTGGCTAAGGGTTTGTCAATTTTGTTTATTTTTTCAAAGAACCAGCTTTTTGTTTTGTCAATTTTTTGAATTGTTTCTTTTGTTTCTATTTCATTGATTTCAGCCCTAATTTTGATTATTTCCTGTCTTCTGCTTCTTTGGGTGTTAATTTGTTCTTCCTTTTCTAAGGCTTTGAGACAAAGAGTCAATTCATTTATTTGTTGATTTTTACTTCTTCTAATGAATGAGTTTAGTGCTATAAACTTTCCTCTTAGCACTGCCTTCATGGCATCCCAGAGATTTTGATATGTTGTATCAGAGTTTTCATTTGCCTCTAAGAATTTTTTTATCTCTTCCTTGATGTCTTCTGTTATCCATGCATCATTCAATAGCATATTATTTAGTTTCCAGGTGATGGAGTAGTTTCTGCTTTTTAATCTGTCATTGATTTGTAATTTTATTCCATTGTGGTCAGATAGGATGCAGGGCAGAATCTCTATTTATTTGTATTTGCTAAGACTGGCTTTGTGATATAACATATGATCTATTTTGGAAAAGGATCCATGTGCAGCTGAGAAAAAAGTGTATTCGCTCATTGATGGATGGAACACTCTATATATGTCTGTTAAGCCTAAAGTATTGATTGTTGTATTGGGTTCTATGGTTTCTTTATTTAGTTTTTGTTTGGAAGATCTATCCAGTGGTGAGAGAGCTGTGTTAAAGTCTCCAAGTATTATTGTGTTGTGGTCTATTTGATTCTTGTGTTTGAGAAGTATTTGTTTGATATACGTAGAAGCCCCATTATTTGGGGCATAGATATTTATGATTGTTATGTCTTGTTGATGTATGATTCCCTTAAGAAGTATGAAATGACCTTCTTTGTCTCTTTTCACCATCTTTGGTTTGAAGTCCACTTTTTTTGATATGAGGATGGAAACTCCTGCTTGTTTGCGGGATCCATGTGAGTGATATGTTTTTTCCCACCCTTTCACTTTCAGTTTGTGGATGTCTTTTCCTGTAAGATGAGTCTCTTGAAGACAGCATATTGTTGGGTCTTTTTTTTTTTTTTTTTGATCCAGTCTGTTAGTCTATGTCTTTTAATTGGTGAATTTAGGCCATTTACATTCAGGGTTATTATTGAGATATGATTTGTAATTCCAGTCATTTTGGTTTGTTTTTGGTTTTTACCTTGAGTTCTTTTCTCTTTTGAATGGTCTTTCCTTTAGTGTAGTTCCTCTCTTTGTAAATTTTCATTGTTGGTTATCATTTCCTCCTCATGGAATATTTTGCCAAGAATGCTGTGTAGTGCAGGCTTTCTTACTGTAAATTCTTTTAACTTTTGTTTATCATGGAAGGTTTTTATTTCGTCATCAAATCTGAAGCTCAATTTTGCTGGATATAAGATTCTTGGTTGGCATCCATTGTCTTTCAGGGCTTGGAATATGTTATTCCATGATCTCCTGGCTTTTAGTGTCTGGGTTGAAAAATCTGCTGAGATACGAATTGGTCTCCCCTTGTATGTAATCTGGTTCCTCTCTCTTGCGGCCTTTAAAAACCTTATTCTGTATTTTGGGCATTTTCATTATAATGTGCCTTGGTATAGATCTGTTGAAATTTTGTATGTTTGGTATCCCGTAAGCCTCTTGTATTTGATTTTCCATTTCATTTTTCATATTTGGGAAATTTTCTGATATTATTTCATTGAAGAGATTGTGCATTCCTTTGGTTTGAAATTCTACACCTTCTTCTATCCCAATTAATCTTAGATTTGGTCTTCTGATGCTGCCCCATATTTCTTGTATGTTCTGTTCATGATTTTTTACCATCTTCACTGTATGGTCGAGTTTATTTTCAAGATTGTATATCTTGTCTTCATTATCCGAGGTTCTGTCTTCCAGGTGATCTAGTCTACTGGTGATGCTTTCTATTGAGTTTTTTATTTGGTTTATTGTTTCCTTCATTTCAAGTATTTCTGATTGGTTTTTTTTTCACAACCTCTAGCTCTTTCTTAAAGTAATCTTTTGCTACTTGTAATTGCTCTCTTATCTCTTTGTTAGAATGATCGATGGTTGCCTTTATTTGCTCTCCTATTTCTTTGTTGGATTGATCAATTTTTGCCTGTAATTGTTCACTTATGTCATTCTTTAGTTTGCTGATCATTTTAACTATGTATATTCTGAATTCTTTCTCTGACATTTCATCAACTGTGATGTCAATGGATTCTGTTACAGTGGTATCCAGATTTATTTGGGGTACTTTCTTCCCTTGTTTTTTCATGTTGATTGTGTATCTTCCCTTCTTGAAATACCAATCTGAGGTATTGTGGCTTCTGTCCTATAATCTTGTATTGACACTCCAGATTACCTGTGTCTCACCTTGGAGTTACTTCTGTTCCTCCAGTGTCTCCAGATGGGCACTACTGCCACTAAAGTTGGTGGCAGAGGTAGTGGATATACCTCTAGAGGGCAGTGGGAGTGGCCTTGGCTGGGCTCCTGAGGCGGCCCCTGAGGGCTGTTTTGCCCCTCTCTTGCACTCCTGCTGGTGAACAGGAACTCTGGAGTGGAACTGGAGGTGGGCCCAGGTCTCACTTAGGCAGGGTCACAAGCAGGAGAGTCTGTGTGCGACCCTTACAGTGAGTGTGACCTCCCCTGGGGCTGGAAGCTAGCAGGCTCTGGTCTGCCTTCAACTGGGCACCCCTGGCACTCCCTAAGGGTGGTTTTGGGCCTTCTGTCTCGCCTGACCACAGGAACTCTGGAGCGGAACTGAGTCAGCCCAGAGCGCACTTGAGTGGGACCTCTTCCTCTGTGGCTAGCAGCTAGCAGTCCCTGGTCTCCTGCTGGCTGGACACCCATGGAGTTTCCTGAGGGTGGATCTGGGCCCTCTGTGGCTCCTGCTGGTCCACAGGAACTCTGAGTGGAACTGGGACAGAACCAGGCTGCCCTTTGGTGGGGTTGGCTAGCGCTGGTATTTCTGGAGTGACTCTTGCCCTGAATTTGGGCTCCCCAGTGGCTAGGGGTAGCAGTCCCTAGTCTTCCTTTGGCTGGACAACTGTGGAGGTTCCTGAGGGCAGATCAGGGCCCTCTGTGGCTCCTGCCAGTCCACAGGAACTCTGGAGCAGAACTCATTAATTTTATTATTATTGCTATCTTTCACAAATCATGAGTCATATAGAAGTATATTTAACATTTTCCAAATACATTTTGGCATTAGAGTTCTAATTTTGCTGCATTATTATTAGAGAATGTGATCCTTATGATATGAATTCTTTGACATTTGTTGAAAATTACATTGTTCACTAATTTTTGGTCAGTTTTTAAAAATGATCTCTATATAATCAAACATAATATGCACTGTCTAGCTTTTGAATGTCAATCTAATAGTTTTATTTTTGTTAAAAATATATATTTTTTATTCATTCTTTTTAGTTATACATGACAGTAGAATGTATTTTGACATATTATACATACATGGAGCACAATTTCTCATTCTTCTGGTTGTACATGATGTGGAATTACATAGGTCACATATTCATATATGAACATAAGAAAGTAACGCCCTATTCATTCTACTGTCTTTTGTATTCCTATTCCCTCTCCCTTCTCTTTATTCCCTTTTATGTAATCCAATGAACTTCTATCCCCACCATAGCCCCTCCCTTATTGTGAATTAGCATCCACATATCAGAAAAAATGTTTGGCCTTTGGTTTTTGGGGATTGGCTTATTTCACTTAGCATGATAATCTTCAGTTCTATCAGTTTACCTAAAAATGTCATAATTTCATTTCTCTTTATGACTGAGTAATATTCCATTGTGTGTATATACCACATTTTATTTATCCATTCATCTTTTGAAGGGCACCCAGGCTGGTTCCCATAGTTTAGCTATTGTGAATTGAGCTGCTGTAAACATTGATGTGGCAGTATCACTATAGTATGTTGATTTTAGGTCCTTTGGCTATATACTGAGAAGTGGGATAACTGGGTCAAATGGTGGATCCAATCCAAGATTTCTGAGAAATCTCCATACTGCTTTCCAGATTGGCTGCACCAATTTGCAGTCCCACCAGTAATGCATAAGTGAACCTTTTTCCCCACATCCTTGCCAACATTTATTGATACTTGTATTCTTTTTTAAGCTGTAGATAGACACAATACATTTATTCATTCATTCATTCATTTATTTTTTATGTGGTTCTGAGGATCGAGCCCAGTGAGTCATAGGTGCTAGACAAGCGCTCTACCACTGAGCCACAATCTCAGCCCCTGTTACTTATATTCTTGATAATTGCCATTCTAACTAGAGTCAGATGAAATCTCATTGTAATTTTAATATGCATTTCTCTAACTGCTAGAGATATTGAGCATTTTTTCATATATTTGCTGACCAATCATATTTCTTCTCCTGTGAAGTGTCTTTTCAGTTCCTTTGCCCATTTATTGATTGGGTTATTTGTTTTTTTGGTGTGAAGCTTTTTGGGTTCTTTATGTATTCTGGAGATTAATGCTCTATCTGAGGTATAGGTGGCGAAGATTTTCTCCCATTCTATAGGCTTTCTCTTCACATTATTATTTCCTTTGCTACGAAACTTTTTAGTTTGATACCATCTCATTTGTTGATTCTTGATTTTATTTCATTAGGAGTCTTGTTAAGGAAGCCAGTTCCTAAGCCAACATGATGTAGATTTGGACCTACTATTTTCTTCTATTAGACACTCGGTGTCTGGTTTAATAACGTCTAAGTCCTTAATCCACTTTGAATTGAGTAAAAATTTATATTTTATTTATTTTTGTTTGATTTTATATTCAAGCTATTTTTGATTGCTTGATCTATATATTACAAAAAGAGAAGTGTTAAAAATCTGTTATTGTGGTTATGAGTTTATATATAATTATTTCTTCTTGTAATTTTCTTAATATTGGCTTTATGCAGTTTAGCCTATGGTTAGTTATACACAAATCCAACATTGCTGTATATTTATGCTGAATTATTCATTGTTACATATTAATGATATTTATCCCTAATATTGTTTTTTTGCTACAAGTAATTACTCTGATATTAATAGAATCACATCAGCCTTATTTATGCATTTTTCAAGCATATTTTAAAATTGTTTATTTTAACATTTGCAGAGGAACTACTGTATTTAATGTTATTTCTTAAAAGAACATGTAGCTCTCAAAATATTTTAATAATTGTTACTGATCAATGTGCATGTATTATTCTCTTCACAGTTTGAATTTTTTCTTAATTTTTCTTCTGCTTTCTATTAGAACATTCTATTTTCTTCATGTACTTATTTTCTCACAGGCCTAGGGGTTTAGAAGTTTTATAATTTATAATATAATTTTTTTATATTTTAAATTTTTACCTAGGGCAAGTTCCTCATTCTTTCTGTGTAGATTAGTTTTCCTATCTGTAGAAAAGAAGTTGAGACTAAAATACTCTTAACAGAATCACTGAGAGAATTAAATCAGATTGGGTGCAGTGGTGGCTTGGAAGGCTGAGGCAGGAGGATAGAGAGTTCAAAGCCAGCCTCAGCCAAAACGAGGAGCTAAGCAACTCAGTGAGACCCTGTCTCTAAATAAAATACAGAATAGGGCTGGGGATATGGCTCAGTGGTCAAGTACTCCTGTTCAATTCTTGGTACTCGAAAAAAATAAAAATAAAAATAAAAGAGGAATTAAATCAGATAATATATCTAACACATTCACATACACAGTCTGCCTCATAGTAAACACCCAATATTATTATTATTTTTTGAATCTGTTCTGTAAGTATCTGAAAATCATTCCAGACATTTTACCACTGCAAAGTGTTGAGGAATCAATTGTATGTTCCAGTGCAATGATGCAGCTTACTGGTACACAGGGAGTTTAATTATGTGACTTCCTGCTAAAACTTTCAGTGGGAAATCAGACCATCAACACTGTGGGAAATTGATTGATTGACTCAATCAAGATCATCTTCAAAGATGCTTCCAAAAATACATCTGACAGCTTTTGACTGAGGAAATCACTCAGCCTCTGGGAATAGGAGGAGTCAGGGAGAGGATTCGCTTTCTCTGAACTATTAGTTCTGTAGAGAAGGCAGTTGTGTGATAACCCCACCTGGAGAATCCTCTTACTTGATGAGCTTTGAAAACATCTTCTTCAAGAAGATTTTTGTTTGAACTATTTATTTGCTTTTCAGAACATATTTTAACATAAAATATATACTACAGAATAAATTATAATTTCTATGAAAATATACTGCAGAAAGACTATTTTGACGTATTAGCTCTGGCGTGGGGAAGGGTCTATTTTACACAACCAGGGTAGGGAGCATAGACCTAGTGCCCATGTCTCCCAACCAGAAAGTATAATGCAGATACCTAGGTAATGTACCTGGAACAACTTTGTCAAAATCAAGCAGAAATACAGAGACAAATCTGCGATAAAGAAATTTTTACTTGAAAATGAAGAATAAGATTGCAATCTGCAACACACATGTGCAGACCAGGTGGCCTCTGGTAGGAGCAAAGAACAAAGGAAAGATCGAGAATTCTATTAAGATGGAGAACTCTATACAGGCAATTTTGACTGAAAGTTCATTGGCACTTTCAGGTACTGGCAAGCTGTGATTGGCCAGAGGCAGCATCACTGGCAGGGTTGTGCTCACCATCAGCAGAATCAGATACAGGTATACCTGGGATGAGAACAAGCCTCTTTATTCTTGTGCTTGAGCTCAATGGAGATAGCATAGGGGAGAAAGAAATCCCAGGCTGACTCAAAGGACAAAGGAGTACAGCTTTCATGGCATCTGTGAAATAGGCAGGGTCCGAATCTCTTGATAGTGTCCTAGGTCCAGATGGAGCTTCAGCTGCACCTGAACTCTTTGTCATGCCTCCTCACGCAACCCATGTCTCATGCCATCTTAAGTCTCCAGCTGGGTTGTGTGTTTTACTATGCTGATAAAGTTAAGGTAATTGCAGGTACTTTGGTACCCCTCACCACCCCCGGGGTCTCTCTTCATCACCTGGGAAAGTTCCCAATATTATTTTCAGAACAGGGAATACTATTGTCCTATCTCTGTGGATTTGATTTTAGTGACTTTGTTTTGTCTGGCTCTGGCTTTTCTGTATTTTTGCTGACCTCATGGTCTTGGAAGGCTGAGCTGACTTCCAAACCTCCTGTCTCCTGAAGTGTTATCTTAATTTTATAGCCTTGAAAACTGGTCCACTTTTTAACTCCTAATTTTCTGGTGTGTCTGAGAGCTAGCTTGCCTGTCCCAGCAGCAGTTACTGAATGAAGCTGGTCTTAAAGTTACAGCTGTCAGTTCCATAATGTGGTAAAAGTAGTAGTCAATATAAGAAGGTAAAGTTATATCTTGATGCCCATTTAAAATATTGCAGTGTTTCTACAACATCTTCATTGACATTGCTTAAAGTGTGGTCTGAGAACAGGTGTCAGACTATAAGCTGTTTATTTTCATTTTGCAAAAAAAAGTACAGAAATAGAGAACATGTGTAATTAGTTGAATGAGGGATTCAATATCAATTTAATCTCATAATAAGAATTGGCTAGTATTTTTTCTTTCTTTTTTCTAAGTATTCAAAATGAATTTTATTTTTTTGGGTACTAGGATCGAACTCAGTGGTACTCAACCACTGAACCACATCCTCAGCCCTATTTTGTGTTTTATTTAGAGACAGGGTCTCACTGAGTTGCTTAGCGCCTCGCCATTGCTGAAGCTGACTTTGAACTTGTGAGTCGTTAGCTCCCAAATTACTGGGATTACAGGTGTGTGCCACGGGGCCCAGCTTCAATTTGAATGTTTTTCTTAAAAGATTGGTCTATTATAGACTAAAACCTAAAAATGAAAAACAAGTCCTTCACCAAAAATGTTTGAGAGATGCTGATCTATAGATCCTAGCTCTTTTGTAAGATCTATAAGGTCGTCTGTGTCCTAGCCCCTGCCCAACTCTCTGACATCACCACCTGCCACTCCCCACCCCATTCACAGCACTGTTTCATACCAAATCACAGGCATTAGTCATTTACAAAAGTTGGCCCCTCTGCCTGGAATAACTTTTATATTCTCAGGTGGTTGTTAAATTTTTATTAATGAATTGAGTTAAATTTTTATTAATGAATTGCTTTGTGTATGAGTCAGCACTTCAAGTGACAAGATAAACCACTCAGTCATTTGAACAGGGAGGAAATCATGGACAGAGGAGCAGATAGAGCTAGCTTCAGACTGAACAGGATCCAAGTACTAGAACTATTTCAGTTTCTTTCTCCATCTCTCCCTTTCTTTTTGCTCGTCCCTGTACTTGCCTGTCTTCCTGTAGACAACCTTGCTCTATTTAGTAGATATTTAGCAGAAGATATTGTGGAACCAACATAATGGGGCACAGGGAGAAAGAAGATGTCTCCCTTGACTTCAGATAAAATCATCCAGAAAAGGATTCTTATTGTTCTTAATGGGATCAAGTGTCCACTTTTTACCTTGGACCAAATTTTTGTGATTAAGGAGAAGGGCCATTCCCAGCAGAATGACTTCTACCTCTCCACAAGAGAGATTATTCCAAAATGTCAACTGGAGTTATACCTTTCCCATTCTTTAAGATTTCTTTTTGACATTTATTTGCAAGAAGAAAATATTGCATATGTTTTGTCCTTCATGAGCAAGATTTGCTGTTTCCCACCACATTTGCTGCTGGAGTAACTGTCTACTGTACCCATTTCCTACATCTGTGTCTTCCACATGATGGGGATGCCCTGTCCCAACAGACCGAGCAGTGAATCCCAAAGTATTTCTCAAAATAGACTGAGATGCAGCCTTCTCAAGCAAATTTTCTCTGGTTGTCTCTAAATAAAGATACTAACTAACAATACATTAAGATTATTTTACACTTCATGTTCTCTTGGCGTTCTTGTAACACTATCATAATAACATGTCTTTGCTTTCTAATACATTTGTTTCTGTGCTCTAAGTTTATTCATATTATCTAGAATAATGATTGACATATAGTGGATGCTAAATTTGATAAATGTCAAAAGAGAGTATAACACTGATCTCCCTTGAATTACAGATTTCTGTTTATATACCTTCCTTTCATACTGAAGTTTGAATGTTGAGAGCTTACCCATGCATCACACAGTGCTTAACACATGTAAATGCTAAGTACATCTGTGTTGAGGATGATAATTGAATGAATCACATAAGAGAAAATGGGCACATATAGAGCTCCCTTCACCATGGAACCCTGGCTTTGAATCTTCTTTCTCTATAACTTATCATATGACTTGTAGGGTGTAAAATAGGTGAACAAGGGCTATTTAACTTACAGAGGCAAAACTGTTCATTGGGCACGAGACCATAGTTGAGGTTCATGTCTACATTTGGGTAAGTTCTCCTCATTCTTTATAAAGTAACCCCTCAGGTCAACTCATTTCCCTTGGGATCCAAGAGGCAAGGATCTTCTATTCTGTTCCTGTGGATAACTGCAAAGAAACATCCATCACCAAAAGAGCTTTCTGCACAGATCCTCATGAGGCATAAATAGCCAGCTAATTATCTGGTTCTGCAGAGCTATTCACAGCAGGAACTGTGTATATCTTCTATATGAGGTTAGAGGGGCCAGCAAGGAAGGGAGGGGGACAGCTGAGACTCACCATTGTGAATGATAGCAAAGTCAGACCACAGTAACGATCTCCATGGTGACAACCATCTCTGTCTCTCTAGAATATGCACAACTTATCATTAGTCATCATTTCCAGTGTCAGGCTGACACAACCTGAGGACTCATTAACATCTCAAAGCTGCATAAATGGGAGGAGTATAGTTTAGCTGTTTATTTCTGCCAGGCAAGAGCTAAGAACCATCTTTCAGGTCCTTATTGGCATGAATTCCGCACCACCTTGGGAAACTGGAAAACAAATATATTTGGCTTATGGCTTTGAGGTATTTTCTGTGAAAAGATGCCACAGTCTGATTAGAAATAATCACTTTGGAAGGACTTTTGCAAAAGTATGGTATTTTCCCTGTTGCTGAGTATTCTATACTTTTTTATTAAAGTACTTGGTAATTGTCTTGTTGATTTCCTGTGAAAGGCTCTGGAAAAGGTTCCTATCAAGTTCACACATTTAGTAAATGCATAAATGAACACAGAACTGCTTCAAAATATGTTTATTGTGCTAGAATTACTGTGTGCTAGAATGATTGTGAACCCTGGAATAGTATCACATAGGCAGAAACATTACAGCAAATTTTAAAAAATATTTTTAAATATTTTTTTACAATACTTTTATTTATTTATTTTTATGTGGTGCTAAAGATCGAACCCAGTGCCTCACATGTGCTAGGTAAGAACTCTACCACTGAGCCAAACTCTAGCCCCTACAGCAAATTTTGATGTGTTTATTTTTCTGGCATTATGTATTCACATATTATGATATAATTATGCGATTCAATATAGTAATAGGATCAAACCTGTTACATTGCCTAACACAGAGTAGGTACTCAAAACCATTCGTTGAACCAACAGTTACCCATTGCAAACCTATAGGCGTATGATTGTAAATACAGAGAATGGAGTGAAATCCTGAGAAACAGGAAATGAAAGCAAATACTATATCCCATCTCCATTATTTGCTGTTTTCCAAATATATCAGCGGCTTAACCTCTAATGCCTTGGTCCTTACTGTTCCTTCTGCCTTGAGCATCCCTTTCCAGGATTAATTCCTGCACAGTCCACTGATCTCAACTCCTCCCAGGCCCAGTCTCTCCAATCATCCCTGACTAATGGCAGAAGTCATTATTCCCCCCTCCATACCTTACCGTAAGTCGTGAATTCTGAGCAGTGTTGATTTCACTCATCACACTGGACTCTAATGACATCTGTACTGAGAACTTCATCTGACTCTATCAAGGCCGGATGTGTCTTACTCAGCCTTGTTTTGAGTAGGGACTCAATAAGTGTTTGTTTAAAACACAAAACAAACAAACAAAAAACTTTAGTATAGATGAGAACAAGATTCAGATACAACCAGAACTTATACACTTGGAGGCAATGGCACATGGCCCCTCAGTTATCTGGAGTCACCTACCATTGGCCTCTGAAAACATGCCAAAATGTATACCTGCCTCTATCTATACCAACATCCGGTTCTTGATACTATGTCCTGAGGTGCATCATGGGCCATGGGAGTAGAGAGCTGCAAGGAGGAAAAGTTCCTGAAGGAGGCGCTTCAGTTTAACATCTGCAAGTGCCTGGATCAAAGCTGGTCCAGAAAAGTGACAGCCAGAGCAGGGAGAAAAAAACTGCAATTCTATACCTTTAGGCTCCACAATGCCCAGGCTGCACTGTGTCACAGACATGCAGAAGAGGTTTCTGAATATACTTCCCAGATCATTTTCACAGAGGGAACAGGCCACACAGGAGCCATTGTGAGACAGACTATAGATTCTGTGAGGGAAATTTAAGTTTTCATTCCCACTACATTCAGGCACATCACAGATATTCAATAAATAATAAACAAAAGAACATGAAACCAGTGCAATGATGTTGTGCGATCTCACGTTTTACTTGAGCTTCTTTTGACCTCAGACTTTTCAAGGGTTGTGATGGAGGTAAAACCAGAACTTCGCTGAAGGTGCGATTCTTATTCTGGGTTTTATCTCTGCCATCTGTGTGGTGAAAAGGAACTAAGAGGTCCCTTAAACACTTCAAATCTCCAGGCAGTGGTACTTTCAATGCCTTTTAAAGTATGAAAAGCTTTCCTCCCACCTCCAAAGTCTCCACCTGCCACCCCCTACCCCAGGTGACTTGCTGGACCTTGTAGCAGCTCTGGGCACTTGTGTTTGATCTCACACACAGTGAAGTGAAGTCCTTGGCCTTGAACTAAAGGCGACTTCCAGCACTAACATAAAGGCTACTTTGAGCACTCCGCCAAGGACTTGGGAGACATTTTTTTCAAAGAAATAAATACATTTGGTTTCCAGAGTTAGCATGAGGCCAGGACAGATTTCTTTTTTCTTTATCTTTTTTTTCTCTACCTGTTCTTTTCTCTGTCTCAGTCTGAGATGTAGCTAATTAAATACAGGGGCTGGAGAGAGCAGCCACCAAAATCACTTCACACAGACGGTGCGTGAGGAGGAAAGCTGGGTCAGGGTTGCCCTCCAGAAATGCAAATTAACAGAATAGACTCTGCCTGTGTGTTGGGTCCAACAAGCCTTAAAACATGGTGGCAAGAAAGGAAATGTGGTTCACAGGTTCACAATTGGTAAAAATGTACTCTTTGTTCTTGGGCTATAGAAATCGATTTTCTGAGGCTGTGCACATCGTCCCCCAATGCCTCCCATGTTAAATCCCTGCAGTGTCTATATAAAACAAGAAGGTCTGAGCGCCAGGATTGAACTTCCTCTGCCCTTGAAGATAATCTGAGTGGCTTCCTAAGAACACAACTGCAGTCAGTCCTAGGGCACAGAAGGAACTGTGCTCAGTAGTGTGCTATATCCTAGATGCAAATAAACAGACTGCTAGATTTCACCCATGGTCCCTTAGAGTTGACCAACATTTAGAATTATAAAAACATATGTCTGGTAAAATTTGGTATAGCCTGGGTGGGATCAATTCACACAAGAGTGAATATAAACAAAAAAATAATCAGTGACCTCTTTTCTACCTACTGGCATCTTGTGACTTTTCCTAGCATGATATCTGAATTCATCCTACCCTGGGAGGATGTCATGCTACAGTTTATCTGATCTCACATTATATTTCAAATTGTGTACATTTTAAAGAATTTATTTTCTGCGCATGTATTATGTGCCCAATGCTCCACTAAGAGCTTTACATATTTTTCATGTTATTCATTTATTTAAAAAAAAATTATTTAGCACTTACCATGTGCCACACATTGTTTTAGGTCCTATTGGTAAAGTTTTGCAGGGACTATGTGCTAATGTGGAGACACAGACAATATCAATGTGTAATTCATTAATTAATTCCAGAAAATAAATGATAATAAAGAATGGACTCAAGCAAAGCCCAAGAGGATGTAGAGAGAGGCATTTAAGAGGGAATTCAGGGAAAATAGAAGTGTCTCTGAACAATCATCTAAACTATCAATGACTTGGGCTCAAAGAGGAAGGCAGGCACCTGACCATGGAGGCCATGATGGGAAATTTGCATTGTATTTATTTATAGGATAAAGGGGATTCTAACTTATATTTTAAATATTAAACTATTGGCTGTTGGGTGTGGAACAGAGGGTAGTAGGCGAGAGTAGAAAGAGAGTTAGGAGGCTCTGGCAGAAGTTCAGGTGAGAAAGGACCATAGGGCAGTGGGTGGATTGGGGATATATTTGAAGGCATGCTTAGTGAGACACACTCATTTGTTCATACAATAATTCTTTGAGAAGAAGAAGCTGCGATGAGGGGCAGAGCTGTCAAATATTTGAGAGTGGATGTTATAAGTTATACACTTATAAAGCAGGGGAGTGAAAAAAAATAGCCAATAGGGAAACCAGCCTCTTACAACTTCAAGAGGGGAACTGGGACAATTAGGTAGATACTTTTGGATAAAATAGCTCACCACTGTTTTTCTTCTATTGCTGGAAATTTCCAAGGAAATTTTTTATTTGGATTGATTCTTGCAGAAAATGGCCTCATGATTCCTTTATTCCATGTGTTTCTGTACCAACAAGAACTCAGAAACTCCAGCTTCTTACTTGTTTAAATAGTTCACTTTACCATTTGATGTTTACTTCTCTCTCATCATTGCTGATGAGTCACTTGAAAAAAATAAATGCTTTTACAAACTTCCATAGTTGCCTCTGTTGCTCTGTGTTGACAAGGAGAGAATGCTGTTGGCAAAATTTGATGCAGCTGGCTGTTTGTTTTCTTGGAGAACCCAAAGGTGAATGTAAATAATTTAAAATAGCTTTTATGATCTATGTGTCAGTAGCTGGGTGATAAAATTAAAGGAATCAAGCTAAGATTGAAGAGGGAGAACTATAAAAGAATTTGAAGGAAAACATAAAATTCGATTTGACAGGATATATTTCTTGAGCACTCACAGAGTGCAAGAACCACACAAAAAAAGGGACTAAAACCTATATTTACTGAGTATTCTGCCTGTGTATGCTTGAATCCTGAAAAGAGAATGCAAGAGATAAAGTTCTTACCGTCAATTTATAGATGAGGAAATGAACAGAATTAGAGGTCAGGGAACTTGCTCTTACTCCTGTAGGCCTGATTCTAAGGTCAGGATCTCAGTGACTGTGAGGGGGCTTCTCATTTAAGGGGCTCTTCAGAAGTTCACTGTGTAGCAATGCAGGATGAAGATGAGCTGACAATAGTCAGAAGTGATTTAGGGTCATCGAGCCAAGTTGCATGGAAGAGCTCTTTTATGCAGAGACTAGAAGGAAATATATGATTTGAATGAGAAAAGAGGGTATCTTCTCAGGTCAATATGATGAATAAAAGTGAGAAAGTCAGGCTATTGCATAATAAGTTTTCTCTGAGTTGCCAAGCAATATTTTTTAGTATGTAATTGAATGCATATATTATATATAAAAATAATATACATTAAGCATATAATATACAAGGCACATTTTATTGTGTAATATGTAAAATACATATAATTACATATAATTTAATATATGAACAATTTCACATATGATTCTATAATACATTCATAATATTTACATATTTAAGGCATACGATATACCAATATTACATTTTAATATGTACACTGTATGTGTTGAGATGTATAGTATATAATATGTATACTGTAGATGTATTTTTCATAGTATTAACTGGTTGATTTAGTTTTAGTGTCATGTAACAAAAAAAAAGGATCAGACTGGAAATCTTGCACTGTGAATCTCCACAATTTTTTATCAAGTCCTTTGGTTTCTCAGGGTCTTATGTCCTACTCCAGATCAAAAAAGAGTAGATTTGATATTTCTAAGATCCTCAGTAGATATTTCTCAAAAATGGCCAACGTGTATATGAAAAATATCCAACATCACTAATCATCAGGAAAATGCAGATAAAACCACAAAGAGACCAGCTTACAAATGTTAGAATGGCTATTAGCGAAGAGACAAAAGTAATAGGTGGTATGAACCCTGCACACTATTGGTGAGAATGTCAGTCAGTATAGACGTTAAGGAAAAAAATATGGAGGTTCCTCAACAATTAAAAACAGAATCGCCATATGATCCAGCAGCGCGGCTCCTGAGAATATTCTAGATATGGAATATTCTAGATATGGAATCAATCTAAGTGTCTACCAATGGATGAATGGATAAAGGAAATATAGTATATGTACCCAGAGGAAGACAATTTAGCCTTTAAAAAGAAGGAATTAACTTGGAAGAGTAACATGGAAGACATGTTAGTGAAATAATCCAGGCAAAAAAAAAAAAAAAGACAAGTAGTTCAAAATCTCACTTATATATGGAATCTAAACATGTTGGACTCAGGTTCAGGGTAGAACAGTAGTTGCCAAGTGTGTATGTTGATGAAAGGAATAAAATTTTAGTTATATAGAAGGAGAAAGTTCAAGAGATGTATTGTAGACATTATGACTGTAGTTAACAATAATGTGTTATATTCTTGAAAAACACCAGTAGATTCTCAGTATTCTTATGACAAAAATGATAACTATATGAGGTAATATATGTTAGTCATCCCACTATGTATGCATATTTCAAAATATCATGTTGTACCCAATAAGCATACATAATTTTTGTTTTTCATTTAAAAATTACATTAATTGAATAAAAGAATATTTCTAGGATTCCCGCCCTAAAATTCATTTTTAAATTGTAACTGACACATAATAATTGTCCATATTTATGGGATAGAATAGCCCTTGATTCGGACATGAAATCTGGCCAACACGTTCTACCAATTGGTGATGCTGCCTTTGCACTGGCACTGGAGGCATGCGACCTAACTGCTGTATGGACTGGTTTGTTCATAGCCCCTGCAGACAGTGAGCTTGCCAACATTTGGCATGGTATCCTCCCTACCTTTAACTCCATGACTGCATGTTGCTTGTCCTAAGATGATACTCTGTTTCAGATGCCTCTATCTCAAATTTCATTGAAAAACATCCCTCCAAATATGTTTCATTTCCCCATTATTTTAAAGTAGTTCATTTCCAGAACAGTTTATGTCAATTAGAGTTTACGTTGGAATCCCTTATGGGTATGTTGCTTAAGAGACCTCATAATTGCCACCTATTTATCCTTTCAACCAGAGATCTCAAGACAATTTCCTAAGAAAGCTACTACTTTATATTTTAGGCTGAGGTACAAAGAGATCAGCAACTTATTAAAGGTTAATAAATCATTCACTGATTGGGATTTAAGCTTCTGAACCGTAGCATCACAACTTTCTACATAACCCCCAAAGAGCAGGCAAAGGAAACGGTGCTCAGAGATTCTGTGTTCCCAGTATACTTAACATAATCAGTTTACCTGTGTCAATTTCATTACCGCTTATAAATAGGGACGCTGCCTCGCGGGGAAAGAAAAGCTTCCCTACTCTTTTTCCATCTTCAAGCAGAGTAATTCACCATTCAAATCTATTCTGAAAGGGCAAAGAATTTATTTCAGCAGACTCTGAGAAACGAGGCAGCTCCCTGCAGAAGTAGCTCCTCTGGGGTTTGATTTAGGTTGAAAATGTCCTAGGTTAGGTGTTTATGTCCCTCAACCATTCATTCTGGCTGCCTTCATCAGAACCGTGTTTGAAAATCCCTTTATCTTCCTTTGACCCTGCAAGGCTGCTACCCAAAGGAATACATTCTAATCCTCCTCAGCCTGTCTGGAGAGATTTAGCTCTCTGTCAAAGGGGTTTCAAAGAGAAGATTTTAGCAGTTCTGGAAAGGAAACATTTGTTTTCTACATAGAAGTAGGTCACATTTGCTTGTTTTTGTGACTTGGAGATGCTTCAGGAAATTTATAAATCTATAAATGCATATGTGATATACACTTATATGTATATACATATTCTATATTTATGTGTGTGTGTGCACATACATATGCTGCTGTGATCGCATCAGTATTTCAACATTTCAGGGAGAACCTGAGTCATAAATTTGTATAAATTTAAATAAGGTCAACTATATATACTCCAAAAGAGCTCAAGTTAGGGAATATTCAGCCCCAAAGAAATGCCCTTCTGTTACTTTCCTGTCCAAGAATAATTCAGAATAAGGAAGTTGTGCCTAAACAAGGCCCAGAGGTAATTTGCTTTCCATTCAGGGAAAGGAACTGTTTAAAACTAGATTAATTGCATGGTAATATAGAACACATTTTCTTTAGAGTACTTAAAAATTTGACTCACCCTTTGTGTTATCATCATTTAAAATATTCCTTTTGACTTTTTTTATATTTTTAAACTGCATGAAATTTGTGACTAGAGAATACAAGCACACTGTGTCTCAGAAATAAGACACCTGGTTACAACATTCACTTTTCTACAGGCTTGCTGGGCATACTTAGGTTGTTTCTTAACATCTCTGAAAATTCAGATTTCTCTTCTGTAAAAATAATGATGAAATACTCTTCTTGAGAGATGGTTGTGTGAATAAGATAACTTATGCATGATGCCTACGAGGTAGAAATTTTAAAAATGTTACTCTCCATTTCTAAGCCAAGTCCTATCCCAGTTCCCCTAAATGCTAAAATAATTGAGATGGAATTACGAAGGTATTTACTGTGCTATTTATCTCCTGGCTATTATGCTTACTTTATTCTTTCTATGCCTTCTCCATCATCTAGGCATTTCATCTCTCTCTCATTATGTTACTCTAAAATACATTTTTTAAAATGTGACTTGTGAAACAGAAAAGAACAGTTGGCTTTCTGTTTTCTCTTTGGAAAAGGAAATGCCAAATGACAATTATTAGAAAAGGAGTCTCTCTTTTTCACCTTTCACTGTTGCTTTTCACTCCAACACTATTGTTAAAGATATTCAAAGTCACAGTTATGTAAATCCAATGGAAGAGATATTCATGAATTTGATGATTAATGTATTGTCATAGAACATATTAAATTTTCCCATCTCAATAAAAACCATGTTCAGTCATCAATCAGCTGTTGACTTGGAACAAAGCATATGGATTCTCTGATAATTCAGGTCTTCTACAAAATGAGGAAGTATGATTAAAGAAATTGAAACTCAGAATTCCTTCAGGGACCAGACAAACATGATTAAGTGAGCCAGTCGGTATAACATTAATTGTGGGAAGCTAAAAAGTAGTCTAAACAGGGACCTCCAGGTTAGACCACCATGTCAGTTTTTGCCTGCTAGGATTTAAACCACATCAGAAATAGCCTTATCTATAGTAAATGACTTGAGTGGATGCCCTTTCACAGAGCTCAATTTGTCTATTAGTATAGGGTTTTGAGAGAATCAAAACTTTCCAGAATATTTAAAGAGTGGAGATGATCAAAGATAGAGCACATCTATACCAGAGCATAAGAGGAAGAATGATGAAAGGAATCTTTCTAGAAGGTCATTTTAAGACCTTGAATTAAGCTTCATGGCCTTTAAGAGGAAACTTCATTCCTTGATACTGAATGGGCTTAGGATACTTAGCATTAAACACTGAGATAACCAATTCATCTTGATACCCTCCTCTTTCTCCATATAGAGATAAGACTTTATTTAAGTGAGAAAATATGCATAATTTGAAGAGAAAATAGCCCTCTTTTTCTGCATTAGAGAAACAGCAGAACTTGTATTCTTACTGGTTTTATCATTCTCTGTGATACATTTTAAAGGGTTTCCTAAAGTTAACATTTGATCATTGATGATTAACTTAAAACATGTGAATGCCTGTTGTGAATTCTGTCTCTACACATATAATTACTCATATGCAATGACATTAGAACTACAGAAAATAGAACATATCACTTCAATCTACCCCTGTGACTAAGCAAACCACAGAAGCTGACTTGGAACAACTGATTCAACAGAGCATCATGGTGATGGAACTTCTAAAAGCAACTGATTTCATAAGACATGATGGGAGAATGTATTTTGAGGAATGCCTATTGCTTGTGAGTGAGAGAGTGTCTAGGAAACTAATAAAGTTATAACACAGCAACAATCACTTTATTAGATGTTAAGAAACATCAAGGAAGATTTATATCTCCTTTTAACTTCACCCTGAGACAGTTTCAAATTCAATTGCTGGGTTGTTTTAGAGTAAAGCAGAAGTTCAAGAGGAGAATGTCTTTCAATAGGCTTATGATGATTTAGAGCAGGTTTAATTATCTTCTGCTCTCGGCAGGAAGATCACTGACATGACCAAGAAGCAGCATGTGCACTGATTTCATCCTTAGAGAGGAGGAGAGATGCTAAAAGCTCATTAGGAACAAATACATTTGCATGCAGTCTACTTCATATTCAGAGTTAGTGGAGATTCACAACGTGGAATCTGAAACGGAGCATTTAGGATGGAGGACACGGCGTGGCTTCTAATGTCATAAACAGAATCCACACAGCCTTGAGGCTGTTAGCATAAATGAGCTATTCTCTAACTGCAAACTTAATACTCACCTTAAATAAATATAAAATCTGCATGTATATACCAGCAAGTACTTTCTAAGTAAAAAACAGTGGATGGATCCCTCCATCTCTTGGAGGATTTATGTGCAATTCCTTTATTTTCTGAGTACAGTCCATCTCCCACACCTTTGATTTTCACACCCTTATTTCCAGCCAGGTGAGCCTATTTCCAATTCCTTATACACTGAACTTGCTTTTCCCTACTTTGAGCCAATAAGATTTTCTCACATTTCTTGAATGCCCTGCCTACGCATTCAGCATGCTTAAGTCCTAATTATCCTCTGAGACCAAATTCAAATATTAACTAATTCCTTCACAAAACCCTCACTTATCTTCCCAAATGGAGGTACAAATCTTTTTTGAACTCCCCTAGAACTCCCACAGCGTTCATATGAGCACAATGATGCCCCTTTTATTTTACACAATAGCCGTTCATGGGTTATATTCTTTGTTTCCCTTACTGGCTTCTCAAAGGCAGGATTCTAATTCAAAATTGGATCCTCACATTACTAAAACATTCTTTCCTTCATAGTAGACTTACCGAAAAATTTATCAGAGGAACCCCAAATTTCAATTACTGGCATTCCTTTACACACACACACACACACACACACATACATATAAAGTTGCAGGATGATCAGTTTTGTTCATTTATTCTACACATATTAATTGCATGCCTTCTGGGTCCCCAAGGCTGGAAATACATAGATGAACAAGATCACTTATATTCTAGTGAATATGTAAACAAGAAATCAGAGTATAAATAGTATATCACAAATTAAAGTGCTGTGAGAGTGAAAGGCTGGATGAAAAGGTACTGCTAATGACAAGAAATGCAGCCAGCCATGCATACATGTCACTCAGGGTTTGGATAGGAAAGTAGACATTACTCCAAACATTTCAAACAGAAAGGGGTTTAATGCGGGGAATTAGAGGTTTCAAAATCCTTTGCAAACATTTTGGGTTCAAAAGTCAGAAATAGCCCTATCCAGCATTTAAAAAATTAACACATATAGGAATCAAAGTCACATGCCAATGAAACAGGTAAATCTCAGGAGGACCATCACAAGCCCATCAGCAATGTCAAGAACTCACACTCGATTTGAGGTCTGATTATAGGATGAGAATCCTCATCACTGAGTTTGCTGGAGACTCCACAAGGGCTCAGCTCCCGGAGTTCAGGCATAGGTAGGTAAATAGTTTGATTTAATAAAACCTGAGTCTTTGCCAAGGGAACCCAGTGCAGGGAGGGAAGGAATGAAGTGTCTTAAGAAGTCAAAGTGTGTGCACAGGCGGGATGGTCATGATGAACAATGGAAGCTTGAAAGGAGAGAGAGAAAACATGAGGCAGCCGACAGAACAGGTGGAAGGGTCCATCAGCTGGGGTTTCAGTAGAATCCTGTGTCGATGATGGAGTTACAGTACTCTGTGTGTTGGAAGTACAGGCCAAAATAAATTGAAAGTGGGGAGCTGAAGGTGAGGCAAGGTCAAGGCAGCGTCCTTGCAAGCGTCTTTGTGAAGCTACTGAGGTAACAAGAAATCCTCACCCTGTGCTGCTTGGCAGTGGAACTTTCTAGTTTCTTATACTAAGTTTCTTGTTTACCTATTTGAAATAATAGAGATCTGAGTGAATTCAAAGTTAATGAGAAAAGGGAAACACAAGATAATGTGAAGTAAACATAATACAAGAAAACGAATTCTGATTTATTTTTTAAAGTTTTTAAAGACCAAGAGAGAGCTTCCACATAGCCTGAAGGACCTGAAATTAACTAACAATATCCAGAGCAATAACAAGCTGAGTCTTGGCCCCTGGAAAAAATGTCAGATGAAACTGGCTCACAAGTGAGGTTCACCCAGTCACAAACAACTCTAGGCACGGATGTGAACTGCATGACCATGATGATTAAGATGATGCTGATGCTGGGGTGACACTTGGTGAATCCTCACAAGGTCCCAGCACTTGACATGTGATTGTTTATCCATTTAGTTACCTCAGTAACCTACAGTACCTGTGAAAAACTGAAACAAAGAATTGCATTAACTTGCCCAAATAAACAAAGCTAGATAGCTTAAACAAAAACACTAGGGAAAACCACCTGTGCATCTAACACCCCAGGCAAGCCAGTCTTTCCATTTAGCTGACTTACCAGCCAGTGTTATGATGGAAAAAGCAGAGACACCGGATTCACACAAACCAGGGCAGGAATTGTGGACTGGCCACTTGCTCACCAGGAGACCTGGGGCAAATTACTCACTCTTGGAGTCTTCGTTTTCTTTTCTGTAAAGATGGTGAGAATAAGCTGGGCATGGTGGTGCGAGCCTGTAATCCCAGCACTTTGGGAGGCTGAGACAGGAGAATCAAGAGTTCAAACCAAGCCTCAGCAACAGTGAGGCACCAAGCAACTCAGTGAGACTCTGTCTCTACATAAAATACAAAATAGGGCTGAGGATGTGGCTCAGTGGTCGAGTACCCCTGAGTTCAATCCCTCCCCCGCCCCCCAAAAAAGATGGTGAAAATAATAGGAAAGACTAAAGGAGACAAAGACTGGAAGATTCCCCCCTCCTTTGTCAGTATCATTCATTTTTATGTTGCTGAAGTTATCTTGTATCTCACAGGTAACTGGTGTTTATGAATTATGAGACAATGAATGGATTGGTGGATTAATGTGTGACCTTTTAAAGATTATGAAATAAAGAAAAAGAGAAAGAAGAAGGAAGGAAAGAAGGAACAAAGGGAGCAAAGGAGGAAAAAGAAAGAGAAAGGAAGGAGGGAATGAAGGAAGGAAAGAACAAAAAGAAGGAAGGAAGGAAAGAAGGAAGGAGGGAGGGAGGGAAGAAGGGAGGGAGGGAGGAAAGGGTGAAAAATATACTTCCACACAGATTGGTTGACCATGTGCCCAGTCCTGTGTTTCTCAGCCCTTTTGCACTTGAGCAGCATTATGTGACTAGCTTTAATCAACGAGCTGTGAACAGAACCATGTGTTTGACCTCCAACTCAAAGCATTTAAGAGTCTAGGAGGGACTTTCTTGCTCTCTCTTGCTCTGCTGTAGCAACTATAGAGGACCTAGATTGAGTGGGGAAATGAACCACAGGCCAAGAGTAATGGGTTATGATTGAATCACTACAGAGAAAAAAACTCTTAGAATTACCAGGCTCCCACAAGATTTTGAATTAGCCCTGATTCTATTCATTTATGCAGCACGGCCAAACTTACCTTGCCTCATATCTTGCTTCTGTTTGGGGGGGAAGGAGGACAGAAAATCATTTTTCTGGCATACCAAATTGGTGAATTCAGAACCAGTCTCCACATAATTAGAAATAATGTCAAAGAAAAGGAAAAAAAAAAAAATAAACAAGCCTTAAACAGAGAAAATGCTTTGGATAAAAATTGGTAATTTCAACTGATTCTAAGAGCAGGTTATTAATGCTGCATAAGAACACAATTTTAAGGCACCATCCAATAGTTATAACATTCATTCATATATGTTGGACCTCATTTTATTACTGACTAAAGAATCTCAGGTCTGAAGTGATGTCAGAGGTCATCACGACCACATGACCTCTTTAACTTATTCATGAAAAAAAACTGAGGCTCAGAAGGGTTGAGTATTCCATGATGACTCAGCAGTTCAAGGGCAGAGCTGAGCTTAAACCCCATCTGTTATCCCTCAGGTTCAAATCTTTCTGATCTGAAGGCTTTTCCCATTGTTTTGGTTGCCTGGTGATACCTGCATGCTCTGAAATAGTTAATGTGTTTTCCAAAGGGTTATTTTCATTAAGTTCTACAGAGAGAGCCAAATGGGATAAAAAATAGCAAAGTATTCTATTTGATACTTGTAGAGATTGCTCAGCCAGAAAATGTTAGGAGATGGAAGTTTTCCAGGGAGAATCAGTGAAATAGTTAGAGGAGGAAAAAGAAAAAAATAATTTTGTCTACCCAATTGAAAAAATTTACATAAGTTTTTAGAGTATAATGCCAGAGAAGTAAGCAGTCCTTCCAGGAAGATAATGGAATGGCGCCTTAATTCCCCTCATTTTTTATTTTGGAAGATCTACTACTAGGTATATCTGAGTGAGTCAGCAGAAAAGGGAATCCTGTAAAGAGCTTGTCTGTGAAACGCACGCATGGTGTTTATCAGAGGGTGATCTTTCTCTGTTTGGAAGCTTTCAAGTTTTCTGCAGTGCCTGACTTTCTCTTCCCCAACTTTCCTCGTGTCCTTAAGAAATTAGTTCTGAGGTCCTTGTCTAAAGTACAAGATGTTCCTAACTTTTTCAAAAGACTCAAGAGATGCTGTTTTCCAGGATCCTGGTCTCAAGTGTCAGTTCCTCATTTCTGTCACAGTGTGTCAGATGTTCAGGAATTTCTGATTAACTTAGGTCTTTGGGATAGCAAATGTCTTGCACGTAAAAATAAAAGCAAACAATAAAAATAAAACACAGAACAGCCTGTGGTTACACGTGTTCTCCAGGAGGGCATAGCATGCAAAGGAAGCCACTCCTGCTGGCCCAAGGCTGTGGATTTGCAGGGACTCTGGAGTTGCCATTCTGAGGATATTTATATTTTCATGTTTTGTTTCAATTTTTTCATTTGGTTTATTAGGGACATGATCAATAAAGACATAACTGCTGTTCAAAGGATAGAGAAGAATTAGCATAGCAATTCTTCAATAATTCTTTCAACGATTACCCCTGTAATTTCAAAACATTGCACACTTCTTAATCCCTGAGATTCTGACTGAAGTTTAATTTCTGACTAAACAAGGATGTGGATTCATGTCCTATGCCATTTGACTCTACATCAAACTTTGACCATCAATTACAGAGTTGAAAGTATTGCAAAGTTTCCATTTGTCAGGCTTTGATCTATTGTAATGTTGGGGTTATGCAATGTTGTGATATTAAGCATATTTTGATATGGCCATTGTGTTTTTTCTTCTTTGATTTGCCTTTCTGTAACATTTCTTTTCCCTTTATTTTTTCTTCTCATTGATTTATAGGTTTTCTTTAAGCATCATTAACATCCTTTGTACTAAATATATGCCAAGTAGTTTTTCCTAGTCCTGCATTAACATTTTAATATCATTTATGGCTTTTCTGACTATCCAAAGATTTTTATTTGTTGTGGAGCCAAATAAGTCAGTCTTTTTTTATGGTTTCTGGGTTTGGTTCATACTTAGAAATGCCTTCTCCATTCCAAGATATAAATGTATTCTCCTAAATTTTCTTCTGATATTTTCCCAGATTTCTCAAATGCTAATCCTGTGCCTGTCCATGTGGCCATCTTACAGGCTATAAACCATATTGGTAAGAGCAGAAACCCCAGCGCCAGGATGCCTTAACTCATACTCCAACTTCACTTATTATTAACTGTGTGGCCTTGCACATCTGGGAAAAGGGACAATAATGGCTCATAAATCATAAAACTGTTATTAAAATTAATAAATTCATCTGTACAAAGTATTTAGAATGGTGTTCCAATAAATATTAGCTATGTAAAGGAACTGAACATCATTTGTCTCTGTAAGCCTAGCCCAAGCATAGTTCTTGGCATATAGTTCAAAACTGCAAAGGAAATTTAATCTATTTATACAAAATAGGTTTTCCCCATTTTTCCTTTTCATAAGTTATTTATAACTAAATCTGTCTGACCACAGTCCCCATAATTATTTCAGCAACTCTTAGTATAAATAGTTGTTCTGATTCTTGATCGGTCTTGGGGCTCTTAGATACAACATCTGAAATAGCTTTGCAAAAATATTTAAGCCAACCTATGAGAGGCTGAAATGTGGATTTTCCTCACATACCCCATTAGGGCCACAATTCTTTGAAAGGCTATTAATACTTGTTAGCCTGAAGGTGTAAATAAGGACACTACATCTTTTTCTCTCCAATTTTATTGGTGTACTTTTATCTCACAGCCTCTGCCCAGTTCAATGATGATTTGTATGGTTAATAGGAAAAAAAAAAAACAACTCCTCATTCTTTTGCACCTATAATTCAGAAACCACACCATGGAGTATGGGAAGTTGGTTCTTTGCCCTGGAGGGTCTTACAGCTTTACAAGAAAGAAGGAAATGAAATTGAAAAGACATAAAAATACAAAATCCCAGCACTATCTGTGAGACAGAGTTGCTAATGTTATTCACAGAACCAAAGCCAGGAATCAGCGTAGTGTACCCTTGATTTATCAAATATTTTCTCTCTCTTGTTCATGTCTTAACTGTGGAGTCTGAACTGATTGCTTCAGTTCTGTCTGCCAGTAACTTCCCATAAGCCAAAAAAAAGCTGGAAAAGTTGGGCTTTCCTTTTTCTCACTATCATCTATTCTTTCAAGAGCAGCAAACCTCTTGGGCAAGCCATCCCAGAATACTCTCCTGTCTTCTGGGGACAGTTTTATCTACTTACCATCTATCAGCTCCTTCCTGAAGATTTTCTTTCAGAGAAAGCTCAATCCCAAGCTATTTCTCTGTGGGTAATTTCTAACTTGAACATCAGAAGTTCAACATTGCCTTCTTCCATCTCAGTCCTCACTTGATTTCCATTGGTGGATTGTGTTAGTAAACTTTGTGTCACTGTGATCAAAATACCCAACAAGAACAACTTAAAGGAGGAAGGATTTCTTTGGGGCTCATGGTTTCAGAGGTTCAATCCATGATCAGCCAATTCTATCACTCTAGGTCCAAGGTGGAGCAGGACATCGTGGTGGAAGGGTGTTATGGAGGAACTTGATTTTCTTTTGGTGAAATGGGAGCCTCCCTTCAGTAGGGAGAAGATAGTGAACCTAAAAATGAGAAGGAGATAAACACATTCATATTTTTTCCAAAATAGTATCATAACTAAAAATGTATGGTGGATTGGAGGCAATCAAGAAGAATGTGGTGGCGCAAGCCTGTAATCCCAGCACTTTGGGAGGCTGAGACAGGAGAATCGCGAGTTCAAAGCCAGCCTCAGCAATGGCGAGGCGCTAAGCAACTCAGTGAGACCCTGTCTCTACATAAAACACAAAATAGGGCTGGAGATATGGCTTAGTAATTGAGTGCCCCTGAGTTCAATCTCCAGTACTAAAAAAAAAAAAGGAAGAATGTGGTGTGAAGTGGACAATAAGTAGGTTTGCCTGGCTGGGAATGAAGATTGACAAATAGGTCAGAGCTGTATTGTGAGGAAAATTTGATAAGGACATTGAAGTCTGTAAAGAGGCATTTAATTTGATAGAAAACTGGGAGTGCTTTTTTTTCTTCACTGATCAAAATGACACTTTGTAACAGGAATCTTGCATATTAAAATAGGATATACAAATTTGAGGGCAAGAATAGAATGTAGCAAGGAGAAATAGGGCACCTGGATATCTGGGGAAACAACTAGAAAAAATACAGTAGTTCTGTGCCCTACCAAGCCTCACACACCACATGGAGGAATGGACAGAGGGTATAATAGTTACCTGTGCTTGTTATGGCTTGGATATGAGGTGTTGCCTCAAAGCTCAAAGCTCGTGTGTTAATATAGGAATGTTAAGAAGCGAAATGATCAAATTCTGAGAGCTGTAACCCATCAGTAGATTAATCCATTTGATGGATTTATAATTTGAATGTACTCACTGTGTAGTACCTATAGGCAGGCAGGGCATGGCTGGAGAAAATTGGTCACTGGGGGCATAACCTTAGGGATTATAGTTTGTCCCTCAGCTCCTCCTTTTCTTCCTCTCCCCTCTCTCTTCTTCCTGCCATGACCCGACTAGTTTTCCTCCACAATACCCTTCCACCACGATGTCCTGCTCCACTTTGGACCCAGAATGATGGAATCGGCTGATCATGGATGGAACCTCTGAAACCATGAGCCCAAAAGAAATCTCTCCTTATTTAAGTTGTTCTTGTTGGGTATTTTGATCACAGTGACACAAAGTTGACTAACACAATCCACCAATGGAAAGCAGTAGCTCTAACATTTACTAAGTTAAGAAAACATGGGCAGAGAAACATTCAGCGAGCCAAATGAGGAGCTCAAGATTGGATATTTTAATAGTTTTCTAGGGCTCCCATAACAAATTACTATAACCTTAGTGGTTTAAAATAACATAAGTTTGTTCTCTAAAAGTTAGGGAAGCCACAAGTCTGAAATCAAGGTGTCAACAGTGTCAGCTCATTCCAGAGTCTGAGAGACAATCTGTTCATGCCTCTTTCCAAGTTTCTGGCAGCAGCTGACAATTCTTGGTGTTCCTTAGCCTGCAGACATGCCACTCTAATCTGTGGCTCTCTCCACATGTTCTTCTTCCTTATGTCTGTACATGTCTTCTCCTTTTCTGTCTCTAGTAGGTACACCTGTCATTGGATTTAGGATCCACCCTAAGCCAAAATGTTCTTATCTCAAGATCCATAAGTACATCTGCAAAAACTTTTATTCCCAATAAGGTCACATTTTGAGGTTTGGGGAAGCGTATCTTTAGGAGGTCACTACTACAGACTCTGGAAATACCAAGGGTTGAGTCTGAAACTGAAGGAGGGGTCTGAGCTGAAGGGCAGCATTTTAGGGGTAATTGAAACCAAGATCATGGATGAGATACAGAATGAGTAAGTCAAGGAACCATGAACAAAACCTAGACACAGCAGTATTTACTTGATGGGCAGAAGTATCTGCAGGGGCAAGGAGAAGGCATAGACACATTGCCTCAAAGAGAACCAAAGCACTATTTCTTAGTATCCACATACCTACCAGTAACTGGGCATTTACTGGGTTCCAGGCACTGTCTTTTACTTTTTTTTTCCTCCTTTTTTGATGCTATGGATTGAACTCAAAGGCACTCAACCACTGAGCCACATCTTTAGTCCTATTTTGTATTTTATTTAGAGACAGGTCTCACTGAGTTGCTTAGTGCCTTGCTTTTGCGGAGGCTGGCTTTGAACTCAAGATCTTCCTGCCTCAGCCTCCTAAGCTGACGGGATTATAGGCGTACACCACCGCACCCAGCTACTGTCTTTTATATTTATTTAATTCCCTAACAGTTGATCACAATGATTTTCATCTCTGTTTTACATATGGAGAGATTAAGTTATAGGAATTTTAAACAATTTGAACAAGATCCAAGAGTTAATTTATAACAAAAGCAAATGATTCTTCTTCCAAAGCTTCAGTTCCTTGTCCCCATCATTCTTCATAGCATTTCAATGAGAGGAACATTTGAAGACAGAGGAATGTTTTATAATGCATGGCAATGACTATGAGCTGGTTTCCCAAATGTTTACCTTTTTTCTCTAACAGAATTCTTTCCTTCCTTTTTTTTTTTTGGAGGTGGTGATGTACCAAGCTTTAAAACAATTGTCCCTTGTCTCTCCTTGCAGAGAAGATTGCCCATGTGATAGAATAGTGACCAATGAGATATGAACAGAAATTGTTGGGTCCAGAAAATCTCCTTAAAAAGATGGCTGTCCAAGCTGGAAGATGCCCCTCTTCTTTTCCTCCTCCCTACTTCCAGCATGTGGACATGATGGCAAGAGCTACAGTGAGCATTTCTTTTTTGATCTTGGGGCAACATTTTGAATGAAAGCCAAGTGTTAAGCAAAGAGGAAGATGAAAGGATCCTGGGCCATTGTTACACTACTGAGCTTCTGCATCTTCCCTCCCAAGAGGAATGCTTCCTCTGTCTTAATGATGAAAAGGAAAATAAGATCCATCTTATTTAAGTCACAACTTTTTTGTACTGTATTACAAGGAGTCAAACAGGGTCCAATGTGGGAGTACCTTCCCACAGCCTCTGAGATGAAAGGGAAGCATTAGAAGGCCATGGTGGTAGAGATAAGTTTTGGAATAGGAAGCAGGGCAACTAAGGGAGATTAAATTCACCGGCTTCAACTTTCAGGATAAAGAAGCAAGGCTGAGATGGGCTATGGTAGGACTTGGATTAGGGAGATTTTTAATCACTTTAATGGTGTGCTAAAATGAAATTCTGTACTAAGTGCTGATCTAATGTACTTGCCTACTTTGTGCCATAACTTGTTTCTGGGAAAAAAAATTGGATAGAGTTTCTCCCATTCTGAACATAAAGAATATTGGATTTTTGTAGTTGTGCAGCCTAATTCCATTTTGGAAGCTCATCATGAACCTTTTCAATATTTTAGTGGTAATAATAATAACCTGAAGCTTGTTCAACCCAAAGAACATTCTTCCTTTTTGGTACTTCAAAAGAGCTACTAGAACCTTAGTTGACCTCAAAAAAAAAAAAAAAAAAAATTCTTCAAAGTAGATGTGGAGGCAGTCAGACCACAAGTGATACTTTCAGGGTAAATATTAACACTTACCTGAAAGAACCTCTTCTCTATGCCCTAATGGAAAGTGATTGAGATAAGATTTCTGGGAAAGAAGGAAAGTGATTGAGATAAGATTTCTGGGAAAGACTTTAAGGTTTTAAGGTTTGCCTCCCCACCCCCCTTTTTAGGTGTTTAATTTCTTAAGTCACTTTCTCAGTGTACTTAGTATAATCAATATTCTTAGATTTTTATCACTAACTTCTTGGCCACAGTCCTTGAATTCACCGCATCTTGATTTATGTTCAAGCGTGGGTAGTAGTGAGATGAATTTTTCTTTTTATTAGGACTGACTTTAATTATAAGATCCCATGATATTTGTGTTTTCCTTGCCAGGATCCATATTCACAGAAAAGCACCCTATTAAGAGAAAATGTTTTTATTCTCCAAAGTACTTTGTTAGTGACAATTCAACCTAAGATTTGAAAACATTTTTAACTTGTGCTGCAGTGAATAACATGGTTTGTGTGGAGGAGAACCACTGCAAAATTCTCAGCATCACTATTCAATAAGATGACCCACACTTATGCTGAGACTAAGAATGATAAATGTTAAGATTACCGGGCACACATTGACTTTAATTTTTCAGTATCACTTGTTTGTTCTTTCTAGTCCTCTGTGAGCTACCAGAGAGAAAGGATGAAGTCTCATTTGTCCTGTGTCCTCAATATCAAGCAAGTGCAATTCCAGTCACATCACAAGTCCTCCACAATGTGCATTGGCTAGATTATTAAACAGCTGAATAAATCAGAGATGCCTAGCACACAGTTCTTGCAACAAACAATGTCTCTGCTCCTCTTATGGTCTAGATGTGGCATTAGGTACAGGGAAGGGAATTGAAAATAAGACATGGACTGTACACAGAGCTCATACATACATGTAAATACTTACATGCTACATCATGTGGCCAGTGATCCAAGACAAGTAAATACCAAATGCAAAGGGAAGCTGTAATAGGAAGCCAAACAGTAGTCAGATTACAAGTATGGAGTCTGATGGCATAAGGTCACATCGGGAGATTAGAGTCAAGAATGATTCTGAGGTTGATGACTTAAATCAGTAGTGATTGTTGGAGTCATTAATGAAAATATGGAATATAGAAGGAATATGGCATAGGAGAAAAATGCCTTGAGCTTTGAATACATTGAAGTTAAGGTTTTTATGGTGGAGACATACAGTAAGAAGTAGAATGCAGATCTGCTCTAGAGAGCAGCCTTAGCTGGAAAAATGAAGTTGGGTATCATCAGCATATTTATAAAGAGTATTTTAAATTGCGGCAATAAAAGAGCTAACCCAGGAGGAGTGTGTAGATACTGAAGACAAAGAAAAAAATTAAACAACCCCAGTCACATACCTCTCTTGTATACCTGAATCACACAGCTAATTATTTCTTTAAGAACCAAATAATATCCCCACTCAAGGACACCTATGTGCCCACCACGTGCACGCTACTCTCCCCTCCCTGCAAGGTTGAGCACATCATGATTTTGTAGCCAGGTTTTTAAAAGTTAGGGAGCAGACTTTATTGTGCCTTCACATCTAACACTGTTCTTTGATCAGTGCGCAATTAATATTTGTGAATAAGAATGATGACTACCTTTTTGATCATTAGAAATGCAAGTTAATAATAGGGAGCTTTGGCAGATAGAGCACCAAAATCTCAATCATCCCAAACACCCAATACTTTGTTGATTAAGGAGAAAAAAGTGTTCTGATTTGTCAGTATTTTGATCTTCGTCAGAGCAACAGAGATGGCATAAAAGAAATCAGGCGTTCCTTCTTATGATTAATGTCATGAAAGTTCCCAGTGAGGAAGCCAACTTTTCTCTAAGACAGGTTCTATTATAGAACTTCAAATGCTATATGGAAATTCTGTGAGTGAAACTCTGGTTATACTTATACTAGTATTGAAACTTAATTACACCTTCCATCACCTTCCCTAGACCTGAGGTGATCTGTAAGTTCTGTAATCTTCTTTCACTCCCCCGCCCCCCAGCCATAGGTGCAGCATTAGCTATTTTTTCTCCAACCTTTGGGAAGTGCTGCTGTTACAGAGGGGACACACTGCAAACCTACTGGCAGTACCACTATTTCAGTTTATTTCCCTCTGAATTCTCAGAAATGTCAAGGAATATTAGTGACTTACTATACATCAAGTTCATCAGTGTTTCTCAAAAGCTACATCTCCAAAGACTGTCACACACTTGAATTTACCATAAATAACACTTATGCTATAGAAATGCAAGGAGTTTATTCTCTACTCACCAAACATATTTTTTCCTCCAAATCTAGTCTCTTCTGTGAACTTTGACCAGAAATTACAAAAATAAAATAATAAAAAGCATCTTCATCTTAATGATAGATCTTATATTTGCATATCATTTTGGAATGATATGCAATGGCCTTGTTCAGTTCAGTCTTCTGCCCAGTGTTCATATGCCACCTTCGAGCTGCAGAGAAAAAATACTCTTAACTATGGAAGAGATTGTTTCCAGAACACCCAGGATCCAGGATTCTAAGATGATGGGAGATACTCTGTTAGAGATGAACAATGAAGAAGACACATGCTTTTGTTGTTTGTATCTTCCCAGCATCTGTTGACCCTTCTTCTGGAATGCACTCTGTATAGATAGGTTTCCCGGATGACCAAAAAAAGTAGCATTTACTTTTTACTCTCTACTGAACTGTTCTATTATCTTTTTCTTATTGATTACAGGAACCTAAATTATTTCATTTGTCCTCTATTCTATTGTCTCACTGATATCACCAGAAAGCCAGCTCTTTGAGATCAAGGGCATTACTTACCTCGTTCACCATGGCACATATCCCACATTCCCTACATTTTAAGTCCTCAATAATTATTAGTGGACTGATTGAGAAGCTTGCTTTTTTTTTCTTTCTTTTCTTTTCTTTTTTCTTTTTTCTTTTTTTTGGTCTTGCTAAACTAGCAGAATGTGAGCCAAGAGCTGCTAATTTTAAACTGTCAGCCAACAAGGCCAACCCAAGGGTAAGGAGAGCTGAGAAATGAAAAGAGACAGATTCCCAATTGTACAATGGGAGCCAGATATGCTGGTATGTTGGATATGTAAGGCAATAAGTTTTTCTTTATGCTTAATTCACTTTGAGTTAGGTTTCTGTCCCTTATAAGCAACAGAGTCTTGACAGGAAAGTGTGGAAGAATTTATAAGGAGCAAAGTACCATACTCATGTAAGTGCCATGTTCTTATGCAATATCCATTTCCTGTAGCTTACACCACACATTTATATATTACTCAAACCTACACAGACTACATCTTCAGAATTGCTAACAAATATCATTATGAAAAGCAAGTTTACAAGAGCAGAAAATAATAATATAAGCCTAAAGTAGTGTCAGAAAGAAAGTACTCAAAAACCAACCAACCAACCCAAACCAAACTGATATGTGTCTCAAAAGGGCAGAGGAACCAACAGAAGGAGCTCCCAAAAGCCAAAGGAAGAAAATTTTGAGAAATGAAATCAACAAAGTAGTATTGAATTGTAACTCAAAGTATAAAATAAATATTCATAAGGCTATACTGATGTGAATAAATGGATAAATAAGGGAAGAGAAACAAATCTCCCATGCCGAAGGGTACCAAATAATTAATGTAGACACCCCACCCTTGAGGAGGGAAGCAGTATGGCTTCCAGTGGTGATTTCCTTCCAAAGAGGACAGTACAAGGGGGAAGCAGAGCAGCGTCTCAGTAGAACCTGGATCGACACTTCTACACGAGGATGGCAGTCAGCTTCAACACCAATCAGTCATATTGATGATATGTACACTTGACAGGATGTGATCAAGATGGCGCTTTGTTTTGTGGGCCTTCTCTAAACACACACACAATCTCTGTCTAATCAGAAGAAAAATGTCAAGCAAATGCCAGCAGAGAAATACTTTATAAAATACTTAATCAAGACTCTTCAAAATGGTCAAGGTCATAAAAACAAGGGAAGTCTAAGAAAGTGTTCCAGTCAAGAGAAGCTCAAAGAGCTATGATGGCTACATGTCAAATGGTATCCTGGTGGGGAATCTGGAACAGAAAACAACATTAAGTAAAATTAACTATGAACTTATATAACAATAATGTATCTGTTTGAGCTCATTAATTGTGACATGTAAGATATTAATGAGAGGGCTGTATATGGAATATGTTAGATTTCTGCACTGTCGATTTTTCTGGAAGTCTACAGATGTTTTTAAAAATGGTGCCTATTTTAAAATACTATTTGATACTGATTAAATAAAGCTCCTTTAACAATTTTTTAAATAGCAGTTTTGATCTTTTTGTATATGCTCTCTTTTGTAAAGCAGAAATCTACTTATTTTTTTACAACTAAAAAAATCAAACCTACCAACCTAACGTTTAAATTTATTGAAACAACGAAAGTGTGTGTGTTTGTGTGTGTATATATGGGTGTGTGTGTGTCTATGTGTATTTGTATGTGTGTGCAAATGTGTTGTGTACATGTGTATTGTTTTAGTCAGCTCTTTCACTGTTGTGACTAAAGGATCTGACCAGAACAACTACAGAAGAGTAAAGGTTTAAGGGCTCATGGTTTCAGAGGTCTTAGTCCATAGAAAGCTGGTTCCATTTCTCGGGACTTGAGATGAGGCTGAACATTATAGCAGGGTTGTGTGGCAGATGGAAGCAGCTCACATCATGGTGATCAAGAAGCAGAGAGAGAGAGACTACACTCTCCAGATACAAAATATATACCCCATAGCCACGCCCTCCTCCTTCAGCCACATCCTACCACTTCAATTAATCCCATCAGAGATTAATTCACTGATTGGGTTAAGATGTTTACATTTCAATCATTTCTCCTCTGAACTTTTCTGCATTGTCTCACACATGAACTTTTGGGGGACACCTCACATCCAAACCAAAACATGTCTGCATGTGTTTATAGATGTGAGTGTGTGTGTGTGTGTGTGTGTGAGTGTGTGTGTATGTGCAAGTGTGTGTGTGTATGCATTCTTGTATGATTATATCTTAGCTTTCTTTGCTGAGCAATCACAAATACAACACCAGAAGCTCACCTAGTGACTAGTTTCTAAATTACACTCTCTCCTAAAAAGCAACAGTTCTCCTTGGAGAGAGTGTTGATTTCAGGGTTTGGATACAAGATAAGCCTGGAACATTCTCCTGCACCATAAAATAAGGGTATATCCAGGGACAATGAGGATGTACTAATAGGACACAGGAGTGAGTTAGAAAGACCCTCATTGGTGAAATCTGGGTCAAATTGTGCCTCAATATAAATGAGGATATAACCAATTACACTGAGTAAAATAAGAACTGGTGAGTCCACACTGATATAGTAGATCTATCTGTTTTTCTTTACAGTAGGATACTATAAGATGTTTTAGGACAGAACTTCAAAAATCATCATTGGATGCTTACCTCAGTTTGACAAAGCACATCTATTTACATAGATCAAAGTAATTCACCACAAACTATTTACCAAGGGAAAGATAGGTATTTTGTAATGAATGAACTTGGGAGGTACCACAGTAACCAAATGATCAATTCTTATATCACCAATATTAGAGAAACCAACATCATATACCTCCTGATGATTCAGCAAGGACAAAACATTGCAACTCTAACATTCTCGACAAAATTACTTAACTTAAATTTAATTAAAAATAACATCAAACAAATCAAAATTAAGCAACATTCTAAAAAGAATTGTTTTCTTTTCTTTAAAAAATGTCAGTGTCAAGAAAGGTAAAGGCTGGGGAACTATTACAGGTTAAAAGAAACTAAAGAGGCTTAACAGAAAATGCAGTGGATGATCTGGATAGGATCTTGGACTGGAGAAGAAAATAACTATAATGGTTCTATTGGCAGAAATGATACCATGTGAATATGACAAGTGAAACATAAAACAGAATTTTCTTGATACTAAATATTTGGATTTTGATAATTATGTTGCAGTTATGTAACAGGTCTCTATTCTGAAGACTGCCAACAATGGAATGAGTTTTGGAAGTAGATTCTTCTCCAGGTATCCCACATGAGAATCTGACTTTGATTTTAGTCTCTTGAGATCCCAAGCAAAGAATCTCCCTGAGCCTGCTCAGACCTCTCAATTGCAGAACTGTGAGCAAATAAATGGGTGTTGTTACAAGCCATTAAGTCCATTGTAACTTGTTATGCACCAGCATAAATTAATACAATCCTTCACACTCACACACCCACACACAAATGCACACATACTGTCGCATACACAAAAACCTTCTGACATGTATAAAATACATATCTAATGAAGTGTTGGAATCAATACATAGCTACAGTTGAAAATTAAAAATAAAAAAGAAAGAAAGAAATGCAGGGTGGTTACCTCATGGTTCCTCAGACAAATTTCTTCAGATAACATTCAATTTGAGGTAGAAGTTATGAAGTGATAAAAAAAATCCCCAAAAAGGAATACACATTTTTTCAGTCTAACGACCACAAACTAAGGTCTCCAGGAGCACTTAAGAGCATGCATTCAAAGCTGTGCTTGAAACCAGAGATTTTTAGGGAAGGTGGAAGAGGAAATGGAGATGGGCATAAAAGTTGAAATTCAAATGAGAGGATAATTAAGGCTATGGTCAAATTAGACAAGTAAAAGATATTTTGATTTGTACTTCATTCTGTTCCCAGGGGAGTAAAATGTTTTCATAGATTTTATTGTATGTATCCTCAAAATAGCCCTATGATCATTCATTCCTTCTTAAAACCCTAATTTGGCTGGGTGTGGTGGTGCAGGCCTGTAATTCCAGCAGCTTAGGAGGCTGAGGCAGGAGGATGTGAGTTTAAAGCCAGCCTTAGCAACTTAGTGAGGCCCTAAGCAACTCAGTGAGACCCTGTCTCTAAATAAAATACAAAATAGGGCTGGGGATGTGGCTTAGTGTTTGAGTGTCTCTGAGTTCAATCCCCAGTACACCCTCTCACACCCCCCCAAAAAACCCCTAATTTGTAAAATATTGACTCTCCCTTGATCACAGAATGAAAATTGAAGATCTTTCCAGGGCAAAGAAAATCCTCCAGCTCACCCACCTTGTGTTCTCTTCCTGCCCTTACCCACCTCAGCATATGGTTTCCCAGCACCCGACATGCCCTCTCCATGAGGATCTTGATGATTGATGTCTTTCTACCTTTGGAGCAGATAATAACTCCTATAACTTCAATAAAATCTGGATAAAGTACCTCTTGAAGATTATCATCCTAGTAAATCTTTATTTATCCTTCACGATGCCGGCACTGGAGGTTCTGATTTGCATCCAGTCTCCTGGAGAGCGATGATTCCAAGCATGGAATGAACTCCTCTTTCCTCCTAGTTTATGATGCTATCCATTCTAGATTAGATTGCTATTCACAGCAGGAAAGTCACACAAAAGCAGTTAGAAATGTAATCTTAACATGCTTTGAAGATTGGTTACGAAAATGAATAAGGAAGTAAGTAAATGAATCAAGTAAAACAATGTTGGGGTAAAGACTGTGGAAGTAAGTTGAGTTTTGATCACTCAATCTTCCAGCACATTTAGAGTTGATGGTGAAGTGTTAAAAACACTTTTCAGCTTACTGTGATATGCTCTTCCATCAGGCTGACTTACTGTTTCTCAAGTCCCCTTTTATAAACAGCCTTATTGAGATATAGTTCACATTCCTTACAATTCACGCATTTGACTTGTACAACTCAATGATTTTCAGTACATCGCTGTCATGCAACCATCACTACAATCAAATTATAGAACATTCTCAATTTCCTTCTGTGCTTATTGTTGATCCTACTCTTTACTTTTCATTCATTCACTTATCTATCCATCACTTAACATATATTTAGCCAGACAATATAAATTTCAAGGATAGCAGGACCATAAGAAATGGTCCTGCTCTCAAAGAGCTTCTGAAAGAGACAGACATGTAGAGAAGTAGTGAAGATGGGAAGTCCTATAAAAGACTAAGCCTAAGGTCCCCCACCAGGACATAGATGGGCCCCCAACACACTGATAATGGTCAGGAAATCGATTCTGTAAGGAAGTGAGGCCTATGATAGATGAAGAGTCAGCTGCAGATTGTCAGGGGACCATGGGAATGGGAGTGTGGACTGGGCATTTAAAGGAGAGGGATCCAGGCATGACAAATGGCCCCTGCCAAGACCCAGAGTGAGACAGAAACAGATTCACAGAGGAAAAAACAGTCCACCCCTTTCTACCTGTGAAAATCAAGTCTTCTCTTTTTTACATGAATGTTCATAGATACTTTATTGGTGATATCTAAAACTTCACACAAATGCCCAACGTAAGGTAAGAGAATGAACTATGGCACAAGCATGCAATGGAAAAATACCAAGCTACATAAAGTAATGAACCATGGATGTTTACAACAACATGGAGTGAATGATAGTGACGGGAAAGAATAAGCAATGCGCATAAACATTTTTAGAAAATGCAAACTGTTCCGTCGTGATAGAAAGCAGATCAGTGACTGTCTGGAGTCAAAGATGGCTGGTAGGAAGGGATTACAAAGTGAAATATTTCATAAGTGATAGAAAATGTTCACTCTCTTGATTGCAGTGATGGCTTCCCGAGTTCAAATTTGTACGTCAAAATTTATCGAATTTCATATTTTAAACATAGAATTTATTATGTGCCAAATATACCCCTGCAAAGTTTTTAAAAATGTTTCCCTATTTTGATGATGAATCATATCACCTCCCTGCTATTGAAGGACCTGTCACCTAGTGAATGCTCAGTCAGTGTTGGGTATTAATTTTGATAACAATGTTAAAATATTAGTATTAATAATTCTAACTGCCATGGTCACAAAGGCCCAAGAAAGAAACTAAGCCTCTGCAGAGAGGCTTGGACAGTGGAGTAGGGAGTCGAGGAGGCAGATGAGTACAAGGCTGACAGCTTGCCATGGAGGATGGAAAGACAGTTAAAATCCTACTTCTTCTCTCTACCAGCCCATCTCAAATGTCACCTTCCCTGATTCAGAAATAATTATGTCCTCTTTGCTGTTCCCTTAGCCTTTTGTGGACATCTAAATACTGTGTTTTCTTTCTCATGGAATACAACATCTTTAAATCAAACAGTAATTTTAAACCAAGCTCTCACTAGCCCACAAAGATAGTGAAAGAAAGTTAGGCAACAATAAAGTCAGGGAAACCAAAATGACCAAGAAATGTGAAGTGGTATGCAATGTAAGAATAACTGAAATCATGGAAACTATACCTTATTTATTTTACCTTTTTACCTTAAGACTATATTTAAATCCTACTGTTTTATTACAAAAATAATGCCTACTCATTATAACATGTAGTTCTACATATTACAAAAATATCTAATGTTGAAAAATCAAAAGATCCCTTGTTCCTACACCTCCAGAAAGAGGGGGTGAATCACTCTTCACACATTCCATTGTCTCAATGCTTAACAGGAAGATCGCATTCAGAATGAGGTAGAAATAATTCAGGAAATGGAGGGTTCAAGTGCCTTATGAGTAAGAAACAGAATGACTATGTTTCTTATGATGAATAACTTAAGTAAATGTCACATTGAAATAATTTCAAAAAACAGGTAACACTTCTTGCATTAACCACAGTGAAATTAGGAAAGTCTTAATCATCGTCATCTTTTTAAAACTCACTGTTTTCAGTTCAATGAAAATTTTAAGCTAACTTTATCATTTTCTAAACCTGCCATCAAGCTCTTTAATACTTTTGGACAGAACTTCCTACAAATTTATAGGTGAATAATTACACTTGGAAATTGGCTGATTTCATCTGGGAGATATTACATATCAATTTATTTTATTGATTTGTCCATTACAATGTTCTCAAAAATCATTAGAATCTAACATTTTAAGTTATAGGAGAAATCTTGCATAATGTTCAATCCAAATTTTCTATTTTACCAATGATGAAACTTGGTCCTAAAGAGATTATGTTTGGACCAAACTCACATAGCAATTGGTGGCAAATATTGGATATAGAATCTTGTATTCCTAGCACACTTATGGTCCTCTTCTCAACAAGAACAGGTCACTAGACCTGGAATGGGAGCTCAGTTTTTCCTCACTAGGTCATGTTTCATTGGCAAACTGGTTTAGACACAGGTGGACATCTACTCAAGCTTTTCTTTTTGAGACTATTTCTAGTTACTATTTCCAGATAACACATTACTCCATAATAAAGGAGCATAAGACACAAACCATACTATTTTGCTCATGATGATGCAGATCAAGCATTTGGGAAGGGTTGGAAGTAGCAGTAGGAGTCTCTTCTGCAGCTGCAGTCAAATGGAGGCTGCAGGCCTCTGAAGGCTCTACTGGGCAGGACATCTAAGAAGGCACAGTCAGATGGGTGGCAGTTGGTGCTGAGTTTCTCTCTGTTAAAAGCTCAGCTGGAGCTGTGGGCCAGGATGCCTACACTAGGCCTTTGAAGCATGGTCTTAGGTACTCTCACATAGTGGCTGGCTTCCCCCAGTGCCAGTGTCCTTGGAAAACCAAGCAGAGGCTCAAAGCCTTTTCAGAGTTAGTCTCAAAAGTTATGCAGCATCACTTCTGCTGCTGATCAGAACTTCACAAGTGAGTTACTAAGCCCAGCTTAGATACAAGGAAAGAGAGGGCACTGGTCTTTCAGTGTGTGACGTTTCATATAGTTTGTACACATGTTTTAAAACTGCCACATGATCACAGAGGGTGAATACTGGGCAAGCTAAGGGACATGATATAAAGATAGAAAACTTGATCCATTATCTATATCATCAAAGAAACCTCAGAAAATGGAACTTACCTGTTCTTTGTTTATTACCTGAACACCCTACAATAGAAAAATGTAATTAAGAATGATCAAACTCAGATTTGCCTAGTTTCCAAGGCAATGAGATAAAAGATAAAGTTCTAAGAAGATGATTAGGAAGGCAAGATAATAATCTCCCAAGTTAGGAGCTTGAGCTGCTAATTAAAAATTTAATACTTGAGTTAATGAAGGACCAAAGATACCTTTTATTATTCTCCCAATGAACCTGTTGAATTATATTTTATTGAATTTCTTGGAGAGCTGGGGCTGTATCTTTTTAACTTGATTTGTAGGGTATTCCATAGAGCCCAACACAGAGGCCATTGCTTAACAAATTTCAGATAACAGATGATGATTTAATTGGAAGAGAGTATCCCATAACTGTCTTATGAATATAAAAAGACTGTGGCAGAGACTACTCTGTGAGTCCAGGAGTCACGATAAATATGAGAGCATTTTTAAGTATCTGTGACTTCAGAAATTGAGAAATTGGAGCCATTTCTAATGGTACCAATAAAGGTCTAAAATACCTCTTAGTGTTTAAAATTATATCCAGAAAAGAGACATAAATATCTAGAAATAACTAGATGTTTACTAGAGAATTAATTAGGATGTTGAATTAAAAGTCCTTTCCATCTCTGACTTCTTAACTTTTCCAGAAAGAAGGTGATATTTGGAGGTAGGTGAAAAGAAAATAGGTATGGTACAACTTAAGAATGGTATGAATTCTCATACTATGAGGAGAGGAACTATTTTTAAAAGTCATAAAACAATTGGCCCTCTTCAAAATTTCACCTTGCCAGTAAAGATGGGAAATTTCCAGATTACAAGATGCTTATTTAAAAGTGAAAATACATTATTTAAATTAAGTTTTGAGAGTTGCATTGTCAACTATCCCAAATTTTAAGAAGATAAAAATCAGTGACTTCTGGTTTCTTGGAACTCTATAGGATATCTAGGTGGGGTTTTATGGCTGGTCTCAGGTGGATTCACTGGCCTTGCTACATTCTGAACTGGACTAGAGAAGTCAAGATGGCCTTGTCTGCATGACTGGTACGTTGGTGCTGGCTCTGGGATGGGCTCCTTGTTTCTCCCATCCTTGTTCTCAGTGGGAGACAGGAAATGATTCCCAAAAGATGTCCACACTCTAATTCTCCAAACTTGTGAATATGAATATGGAATGGAAGTGTGATATGGAAATATGATTAAATTCAGGATCTTGAGAAGGGGAGGTTATTCTGGCCCAGTGTAATCACAAAAGGCTTTATAAGAAGGAGGCAGAAGAGTCTGAGTCGAAGGAGACATAATGAGAGGAAGCAACGCTCACAATGATAGAAAGAAGGGTCCACAGCCAGGGAGTTCCACTTCCAGAAAGGGCACAGAGACAGACCTCCATAGAGTATCCAGAAGGAATGTAGCCCTGCTGACCCATTTTAGACTTCTGGGCTTGTAAGCTATATAACAGATTTGTCTTGTGATAAGTCACTTGATTTGTTATCCTCTGTTACAGCAGCAGTAGGGAGCTCATAGCCACTTATCCTCCAGGAGGCTAGACAAGGTCTCACATCAGCCCCTGTGCACAAACACTTGCCAAGCTGCCCCGTGTCACAGGAACTGAAGTTCCACATGCCAAAAACATGTTGCCTGGCCAAGCCCAGAGTCCATGTGAGACTGATTTTTATTCCACTGTCTTTGACAACACCTAATTGCTTGGGAGGAATTTATGGCCATTAAAATATCTATCACAGGGATCATAATATGCTTTATGTGAGTAGCTTTGCTTGTGCTTGAAAAACCACAAACCTTTTGATTCAGACTCTTAGCTGGGTGCTTAAGGTCCAGTCCTTAAGGTCCAAAAACTTCCTTAATGCCTAACCCAGTCACTACCTGTGATGATTAATCTTAATTGTCAGCTTGACTGGATTGAGAGATGCCTAGAAAAATGATAAGACACAATTCTGGTTGTACCTGTGGTGGTGTTTCCAGAGACAAATGACGTGTAGTCAGAGAACTGTGGGGAGAAGACCTGCCCTGAATGTGGACAACACTGTCCAATAAGCTGGGGGCCCAGATAGACCAAAACAATGGAAAAAGAGAGGAAGCTCAGGAACTTTCTTGAGCAGGTGCATTTTTTACTGCCACCCATGAATGTCAGATTCCAGATGATTCTGCCTTTGAACATGAACTTACACTAGCAGCTCTTCAGGGAGCTTGTACTAGCCTTTCTGCATCACTGAATTTGCACCATTGATCCCTCTTGTCGTGAAACTCTAGGTTCTTATACTTAGTAGCTACTGGTTTCTCCAGCTTTCCAGCCCTCGGACAGCCATTGTGGGACAATCCAGCTTCTGATCATGTAAGCTAGTCTAATACACACACACAAATGAATTCATATATGTATTCCATTCCCTGGAGGAGCACCACATGTATAATTTTTTTCCTAATTGTCCTGTTCCTCTAAAGAACTCTAATATACCTGTCAGAGCTGACATCCCGGTGGACAGTGACTCTTTTTCCTTCTCTACTCCTACTTCTTTCTGCCTTCTTCTCTCAGCTATTGTCCTCTTCCTGTTTTCTTTTTTAGTGCTATGTACTTCCTAGTGAACTTCTCAGGTTGCTGAGCCTAAGAACATCAGGGTTTTATTGAGTCTACAACTTTTTCAAGTACTTTCCCTTGGAGAAAGTTACTCCACATGCACTTTTATGTGGTGCATCATTTTTTTCTGACTCAATACTGAGATATTCATTTGTAAGAAGTACAACACCAATTGCCAAGGCCAAGGAGTAAGTGTTATTAGGCATTTTTCCCCATGTATTTCAACTTAAAGGGTGGCACTTCTTCCAAGTATTTAAAAAGGCATAAAGAAAACCTAATGTTCTTCAAAATTTGCATTTTGCTTCATCTTTCTGAGAAATAAAATACGTTAGAACTCTAACATCATTAACAGAATGTGTGGGCAAACTTAAAATTTGCATATAAATACATTCAAAAACAAAGATTTCTGCAGAAATTTCAAGTAGATCAGGGAAAGATGCCAGTGAGAAGAGAAAGAGAATAGTAGTTTCTTGCCAAAGTCATCGAAGTTGAATTCATGCATGTTTTAACTGATTTTATAGGGTCTGATGCCATGATAAAGCCTGGACATGTGTGCCTGGGCTTGGACCGTGTTCCCCTTCCCAGGGACCTGAATGTCAGATTTTCCAAGATCAGGAACGGTCAGGCCCTACACTACTTTGATTCCTGTATATCTAGATGGTGTAGATAGTACATCCCAACTTCTCCAGGCTTTCTTTCATTAAATATGTCAATGTTATTGATTAATCCATACTATAGTGAAAGATTAACAAATATGTGCCATGTGTCACTACTTTCCCATCTTAAGCAATTGCTCATTTGAAAAACAACTCCTCTTTTCCGTGAAATCTGCTCAGCATGGCACTCCAGGGAGCCACTTGCAATCAATTTGAGTTGATACATGAGATGAAGCCTGGTGTGCTTGCCACCTCTGGAGCATGAATTCTTTCTTAGGACCTAGGAGACTCCCTGTGTCTTCTCATTGGGAACGTATTTCATTTAACCATAAATAAACACAGCTGAATTCTAGCTCTGTAATGATGACCACGGCAGTGAATTCAGGTCTTTGTGTCCCAATTAGTTTTTCCCCGTCTCATAACAAGAACTATGCATTTCCTCCACAAATGTGTGATCACCATGGAGAGAGATCTTGGTGGATTAAGATGGGTTCATATTCATTATGGAAATGCATTACCCTAATGTTTTCTTGTCTAGGGCCTTTGGTCCTCACGAGAAGCGCAGAGGCTAAGCAGATGACCCTGTTCTCAGTAGGGCCGAGTGTGGTGCCAACATCTAGGAGCTCTGCCAGCATTTAGTAAGAACATATGTGCTTATCTAACTGGATGAGTGAACGGAACATCACTAAGCCTGGGCCTGCCAATGATGTGTTGGCATACATGTCTTTGCAATAAAATCTCTTAAATCATAGGGATACTGTTGATGACATCTTCTTGACATCTAGTTGTTCTACCGTTTTTCTGTTCTACATTTGCTTAGTATGGTTGTGGTATTATAAGAATGTCACTAGAAGGAGAAAGGTTGAGATGAAATTCAACCCAATTCTTTTCTTTCTTTTTTTAAATTATCATGATAATGTGAATGGTAGGAGATTTCTCAACTATGTGTCAAAAGTAGTTTAGAAATTAGCTATACTGAATTTCATTCAATAAGTATTTATAAAATTTGCAAATTTTATAAAGCAGCTTTCAGTCTAGGTAAAGTGATGAGATGTAAATAGGGATAATTCTGAAATATATTACAATGTGTAGCCCAAATCCAAAATATGTAGTAGAAGCAGTAAGTACAACATGAAAATATGTTAGGAAGAATAAAGTATTTTCAAAGTTCTTTGAAGGCTGGAAAACAAGCATTTTTGTTCAATCTGATGATGTGCATAGACCTGGCATGTTGCCTTATGTAAAGCAGCTGATCTACAAATGTCATTTGAATGAATGAATTGAATAATGAATATTAAATACAGTTTTGTGCTGTATAGCTTCTAACAAAATACCTTGCACATTGTCAGGATTCAGTATTAACGTTCTGCCTAGGACTACACTCTGTTAGTGACAACAGAATCTCTGCAGTTACTCAGACAAAGATCAAGAGGCCATTCTTGGGTCTGTTGCTGTTTCTCTCCATCTGTATAATACATCTCCAAATATCCTTTGATCCCCCTAATTACTCTAGCTACTGACCACTTCTCTCTATCTGCTTCCTACTACCCTAGTGGTGGCCATCAGGAGTGGTCATTTTAATTTCTTCCCTCGTTCTGCCTCCAATCCATTCTCTTAAATGCCACCATAATGTCTAAAGAGCAAATGTGACTGGAACCCTGCCTTTTATATACCATTTCACGGATCCCCACTGAAAAAGTAAATTCAGGCTAGATTCCCTTGCATAGCATTCGAGACCTTTCTTGACCTTGTTCTTGCTCACCTTCTCTGCACATCTATTGTTCTCATTCCACTTCTGTACTTCATCCAGATAACTTCCTAAGTCCCAGGTGACAGCACTCTCTCCTGTCTTAGTTTGGATTGTTCTTTCTGGGTTAGACTCTAGACTGAATTTTTCTCCCCTGATTCCTTGCCTGGCTCACTCGTACTGTTCTTGATCTCCCTGTAGTCTAGGTTCCCAGATAAAGCTCATCTGTGATGCTAATGTGCCCTGTATTTACTCTTATTGTACCAATTATCTCCCATCTTAATTGCTTCTTTCTATCTCTCACATCTGAACTCTAGGTTTCTTACAGGTCCTGAATATGTCTAAGATATGGTTGTTTCCCTGGTAGTTCATGGTAGGAACTAATCATTCATTAAAGGAAGAAAAGATGAATGAGCCAACACAAATGTGGCAGAGAGCAGAGGAGGGGTTACTTATTAGAGGTAGCTTTGTTGACCTCTCACACTATTCCCAGTAGAAGCTAAAACTCCCAATCCCGGGCACACTTAGGATCTTCATCAAACAGTTCCCAGGATCAAGTGCTAGAGAAGCTGAAAGGACTTTCAGGCCACCCTTAACTAAAGCTGCTCTGTTACCTTGCAGATCCATTTACTGGGGTCCATCAGGACAGTCTTAGAAGACACCCACCTTGACAGAGTGCTGGAAGAGCTATAGGAGACCAGCATGCAAGATTGCAATTAGAGTTGGAGGAAAGGAGGAGGAGACAGGGGTCAGTGGACCAATCAATAATCAGCGCACCTCCTCCCCCAAGCCCCTCCGGAATTCGGGAGGAATGCCAAACTGCTGCTTTAATTGCGGTTGCCTTTTTTTAGGTGGTGCGCTCCTGCCATCTAGTGGTTCCTGAGCACTTTCCAAACTGTATTTGGCAGAGGTGGATTTCATGGGCTGAAAACCCAGCACAGGTAGAATCAACCAGGATGCCAGACAAAACAGAGTCCAAGTGCACTAAAAACCCACCAGGTGAATCACAATGTTTTTTGGGCCCCTTTGTCGGTTGTTACCTTTGAAAAGAGACATTCTCGACTGATGTTGAGTGAAAATGAGGGTGAAGTTTTGTAGTACAGTGTCAGTCAAATTGAAAATTAAACTTGAAAACTGGCTTTTATTTCCCTGGGAAATAGGAAGTGTTTCTAGTTTACCGTAGGTTGAATATGTCTTCCCTGCCCCCTTCCTCCAAAATGATTCTAAATGTGTGACAAATATTAGGTGGAGATCTTTTTTACCCAACAGCAAACTAGAGAATTGCAAAACTGAAAGGAAAAGCTCTGAATGTCTCTGTACTCTCAGTACAGAAGTGCCAAAATAGCCCAAGATGACAGTGCTGAGATTTAACAAGGAAAACATCTCAGGGAGCAGGACTGACAGGGATGAAAAGGCTCCAGGTTTCAAAGTCCCCAGAGGAGCTCTGCTCTTATTCTTTTTTCTCATGGTGCCACTAAGATAATTCATTAAAATATTAATAGTCTTTCTTTGCTCCAGGGCGGTGAACTGGGACAGATCCAGCTGTACAGGAGCCCAGCAATGTGTGAAGACCCAGCTCTCCTTTGCACATACTCTGTGCCTGAGAAAATGATTCTGAAGACAACAGAGCAACCATCAGCCCAGGCCCAAGGGAGTGACAATGGTCTTCACCACTAGGTTTAGAGAAAGAGAATTTCCCAGGTGGAAAGTAGACTCATATGTATGTGAATTATACATAATACATGTAATATAGTGCTATCAGTTTCTCCAATTACATATATATATCAATCACAGCTTCCAATATTGAAAAATGACCTTCAGGTAAAACTTGCTAACAATCAGCATTTACAAACATTTGTCATTTCACAAGGTGCCTGCATTTCTGTATCCTATGTTGAAGCAGGTTTCCTCTAGTTAGATAAACCTGTAATGTGCAAAGTGTTAGGCCTCATTGGTTTTTTTCACTCAAATGGTAAACCAAGGGAGTTAAATTAAGTTAAAAAAATAGAGAAGTTTCTGGAAGAAAAGCTAATCCAAGTATTTCATTTCTGGGGGAAAATAGAGTTAATCTAAATATCTGATGTCATATAAGAAAAATCAACTGAGCTGCTCATTTAAAAAGTTCTCAATCAACTATTTGCCAAGATGCCATAGCCTATGTCATGAAGAACTACCTTTAGGTTAGCAGCTGCCCGAGGAAAAAGACTTACATTAAGTATATGAAACAAAGATACCCAGATCTGATCATTGCACATTGTTTACATGTATTGAAATAGCACGTTAGACTCCATAAGTGTACACATTATGTGTCAATTAAATTTTTAAAAAACATGTTAAGAAATAAAAAACAAGATTTATGTTGCTGGACAAATTATCTGGTTTATCTTTCTAGACAAAAAAAAATTCTTGATGATGTTCAGATTTAAAAAGCAATGACACTGATAAAATACCTCTTTGGAGAAAGTTTTATTTTTGAAAAGATAAATTAGCCATCATCTTTAGGGAGAAAAAAAATCTTTAAAAGCCTTACTCCTAATGAGCTGCCACTAAGCAGGGATGACAGAAGGAAATTCCTGTAAGAATATAAAGATTGGGTTAAGGTTTGCAGGAGGAAAAAAAAAATAAAAATTCTGCTGAAACAAAACCTTCCAATATGGCCAGACTTTGGGCTCCTCTGTTAATTCTGCAATAGCAAGTAAGTCACATATGGGTTAAAATATAGTTTTATTAAAATGGCAGTCTCAACTGACAGGTGTCAGGCATGATGCCTCTGAGGCTGCTGCGGGGATGGGGTTGGTATACTAAGAATCAGTAGTATTCTTTTGGCCAGGTGCAATGGCACACTCCTGTAATCCCAGTGGCTCAGGAGACTGAGGCAGGAGGATTGTGAGATCAAAGCCACCCTCAGCAACTTAGCAAGGCCCTAAGCAACTCAGTGAGATCCTGTCTCTAAATAAAATACAAAATAGGGCCAGTGCTCGAGTTCAATCCCCAGTACCAAAACAACTAAAAAAGTAGTATTGTTTTGCTGAAACTGCCCACTCCATCCTTCCCCCATGGTTTCCTTAAGTCTCCTGCCACAGGGTCCCCACAACCCAGGTCACACAGCTCCTACTAAACAGAGGTTGATTTGGACAAGCCCATTTAGATTTGAATCCCAGTTCCACTAACTATCAGCTGTTTGTCTTTGGGCAAATTACTAACATTCTATAAATCAGTTTTCCTTGTTTATAAAGTAAAAATAAAAATTACAGGTTAGAAAATGCAGTTTTTAGTTTTTAGTCAGAAGTTCTCAAAAATCAGCAATTTCATTCCACATACGAAGTCACAGCTTTCTTGGACCTGGGAAGCAATGGAGAAAGTAGATTGTGACCTACACCTTAATGTCCAGTCTAACTAGCTGATGGATACATTGTGGAAAAGCCTATCCAGACAGAAAGGTCCCAGGGAGACAGGTCCACACAATGTATCTGTCAGGATCATCGTCAGCTGTGTCGAAGGGCTATGTAAGTACACAAATACATGAATTTTTTAGTACGTTGTGCTGGAAGTGTGAGAATGATTTCAGAGGATGTACAGAATCAGGAATTGCTTAGAGAGGGCTATGGTGGTTACAGTGCTGGACGTGGAACACTCATTAAGGAGGTTACTCTAGGATGAGCTAGCTCCGTGAACTGGTCATTGGTCTAACCTTTTGATTTTCTGCTTCCTCATCGATATGATGAGAATAATAAGTGTGGAACTCTGACTCATCCTGACCTACCATTCATTATTCATTGCTTGGCAGACATGCCAAGTACTTTATATTAATTATCAGATTAACTCCCAACAATAACCACATGAGGAAGATACTATTGCTAAAATTTCCAGTGTTTAAGAAAACTGAGGTTCAAAAATAGCAAGTTCATGATTACCCAGAAATTAAAAGGTAGAATTGAGATCTGGACATCAGCAATTTAAAATTCTAGAATGTACTTGACTACAGACATGCTGCTGCTTTTAATCAGAAGGCCCTTATTCTAGTCCAGGTTCGTTATGTGTTTCACTGGACCTTGATTTCCTCTTAAGCTAAATGAGGGAACGGGACTAGAATTAGGTTTTAAATGGTTAATCTTGAGCACCTTCCATGATCATTAGAAGCTTCTAGGAACATAGTGTTCAGAAAGATTACAAAAGCCAAGTCTGGGGTCAGTGGGATGTCCACCAAGGGCATGGCAGGGGTGAGCCATGGGGGTGCTGGTAGCACATAGGCCATCCCTGGGAGGTTATGAAGAATCTTCTGGATATTATATTTCATTATTCTGCTCCTGTATTTTTCTCTTGGGAGCTGCCAAGAGGGCAACCAGTAAACCCTGGTTTGGACCAGCATGAACTATCTTGTAAGACCGGGCTTGTAGAATTTTCTGCCATGATGAAAATGTGCAATACAGTAGCTACTAGGCACATGTGGTCACTGAGTTCTTGAAAGCTGGCTCAATCACTCTATTTTTCAATTCTAATTAATAGTTAGGTAGATCCATGTAGCCAGTGGCCACTATATTAGCCATTAGAGATCTACAACAAAGGTCAGTTGGCTATGGATGAGTGTCCTGGCATGAAACTGAGGGGATACACCTGAAAGTCAGGGAAAGGTAAGATTTGACCAACAGGAAGCTAAGGAAGGATCTGAATGTCAAAGCTGCTAAATGATGCCAAGTTTAGAGGTAGGCATGTAGAGCAGATAAGAAGCAACAGATTAATAACGTGACTTCTTTACTATGCAAATCCTGGTCTAGGGTGTCCTCATTAATCCCCAGCTAGAGCTTAGGCTTTGGTCATTTGAATGCCAGTTGTCATGTGTGCTTGGGGCAAACTTTGCCTCAGCTTTCCCACCCATTCCCAACTATTTGTCTATTCACTAATCCCCACTATTCCTTAGAGTCTTCCTATCAATGTGTACTAACTGGCTAGATGAAATGTTTCCAGCTGCTTAGCTTTACTACCAAGCACATTATTAGTTCACTCAGTGAGTACTTCAATAGTTTGGATGCTTTGCTACCAAAATTCAAGTTGAATTAGCTTAATAAAAGCGGGAATTAACAGGAAAGGCATTGGAATATCTTGTACAAGAACTGAACGTCTGAGCCACGGGAATGGGTATTGCTAGGCTTCTGCAGGAAAGGGGATTCAGTCCGAACTTTGCATCTCACATCCTGAGACTTTTCATTCCCCTTCTTTCTGTACACAGGCCTCTGCTTTGTCATGTTGCATACCTGGAAATGTGCCTGCCAAGGACTTCAGTCAGCAAGAAAAGCAGACTGCATCTCTTTCTGGTTCCAAACTTTAAAATAGCAGGGAAGGAACTCTGACCCTTCCTGATTCAGGTGCCCACTCTTTGATCTGTAGCAGGGAGGATCATGCCCCAACGTGGGAGGGAGTCCCTGCCAGAAATCACAAAGTTAGAATTGGGCAAAAAAAGGACAGTTCCAGAAGAAATGAAGAGCACACCCAGGAAGAAAGGAAAGATAAGTTAGGAAAAACCAAACTGTTTCCATCGAAGAAACAGGAGATGACGTAACTCAGATGGCACACACTTTTAATTTTTAATTTTTATTCTTTATATATGCAAACAAAGCATAACATAAAACTGCCTTCTGCAGAACTAGGATGATTTTTTCCCCCTTATTAAGATCCAAAAGAAAAACAACCCAGATGCTTTAATTACTTTGATTGTGGAGGTGAAGGAGAGCTTTCCTTTTAAACGAACTTTGTATTCCTCCATTAATTGTATCAGGAAATTAAAGAGACATTTTGGTTTTATATTTGATTATCTCAATATCTATTGAATAAAAAAAGTATTTTTGCTTCATTAGCAGTAAAATATATAGGGATACGACAGATCATTCCAAGTATTATTTCCTCATTTCTGGTCTTAATCACTATATTTAATAAGGAAGGGCCAGGTTCAATAAAGGATGCATCTGGCTTTAAATGATTAATTGATTTTTATAGAACTCACATGCTAGCAATTCTTTGGGAAATTAGACAAGACACCATGAATCACAATTCCCTGCACACATTCCCCAGCCCTCCCTCCCAGCTTTGCTTTTACTAATCAGTTTCAGCCGACTATCTTGGGGCAATTTTACAAAGGTGCATCCGTTGTCTCTCACATCCTGAATTAATGCTGCAGGTAATTAGCTTCAGGAGCTCAGGTCCCTTTCATCTGCATGCACGTCAACTAAATGGTTTTTCTTTGCTGCTGGAAATGTGAGTCTCTTCCTTTGTCTCCCTTTGACTCTCCTCAGTGACTCCTTTAATTGGGATGTCAAATTGTATCATTCTGCAGGGAGCTGAACTTTTTGAGGCTGGTCCTGGAAAGACTTTTCTTCAGTTGGGGGACAATTTTTCTTCATCATGTCATTTCCAATGCCTCTGGGCAGGAGATGAACTAACTGTGTGCATTAACAACAAGGGGCAAGGCTATAGCAAGCTGCAAGTGCTGCAGGTTCAGATCAAATCATGAAATCGATAGGAGGAAACCCCAAGTCCATGCCAAAAGGGGCAGAGCTGGCTTGAGTGACAGAGGGACATCTCTTGGAAAGGGGATATCAGCTAAAAATAAATAAAACCCTATGAATTCTTCTGCTAGGGAATTGAGCTACTTAAAGATAGGCACACATCTTATTTGTGGCTGCATCTCCAGAGACTAGAGCAGGGATAGCAAATACCTGGTGTGTTTGCTGTCACCACTACTTAATCCTTCCTCCATAGCTGACATTGCTAATCACTCATGACACTCTCCTGCTGAGCCCACATGTAGACTCAGGCTGCTCCAGGCAGTAACCACCGAGTGATCAGAGTTGGCACACAAGAAGGAACCTATTTGCAATCCCCAGTGTAGAACATTGTGTTTAATAAATATCTGTTGAATGCACAAATAAATGAAGACAGGTTTCTAGAGATTTGGAGACTTGGTGCCTCTCCCCTCCCCTGGATTCAAAGTGCATTTTTGTGTGTGCGGATGCTTCCGATAAGTGAGGTCCCATATTGTTCTTTAATTTAGACCCATCACATTTACCCTCCAACTTGACCTAAAGCAGAAATAAAGTGATATTGCCTTGAAGCTGTGTTTATCCTAGCATTTAGGCATATCTGGGCTTGTCTGGAAGACTGATGGAGTGGGTCCTAGAATTTTCTCCCAAAGCCTGAGGGTTGAGCATGTGGATTTGGATGTAAGGAAATGAGACAGAATGGAAGAGAAGTCAGATTGTTGGTATTGAATTTGACACTGATAATTTGCCAGCCCAGCCACACACCTACTTCTGAGGACAAGAGGGCTACTACAACATAAGGTTGAATAAAAACCCTGGCAAACTAATTTAAGAAAGTAGTCATGATACAGTGGTAGTATGAGGCCCTGGAGGTGCTCCTATCAGCATCTTCAGCAGCTGCTTTGGTAGAAGAGCGTGGAAACCAGTTTAGCAGCAGCCTTTTGACATCTGCCATCATTATCCTAAACTCCACTCACTTAGGTGCTGCTTGGGGGTTGACTTTACCAGGAGGAGACATCACACAGCGAGCTGGAGTAGGACTGGAAGGCAAATAAATGGCAGACCCCATCCAGCAAGGTTTTTCACTCATAGGTGAAACACCAACTAGGGACTCTCAGAACTACTTGAGGGAAATAGTATGGTAGTGCATAAGAATCTCAGCAAGCATTTGGAGAGAGATGAGAAATGGTATTTATATTCTTGCAATCGTGATTTATTTTATATGAACTGAGAAACTCAGGTTGCAGGCATTTTAAAGACTGCTATCTCAAGGACTTTGAGTACAAAGGATTGCAAGTGCAACACACACAGTCACACATTCACAAAAGGAAGACTATTTTCTTCAGAGCGGCTTGATCATCAAAATGCATTAATTTAATGCCTAATGGCATGCAGTATTTGGCTTGCTATAAAGGAAGCTGCACAAAATTCAGACTCAGCCCTGCAGGAATGTATACAAATGAATAATACCTGTGCACACTAAAATGGCCAAATAAAAGCTCAAAGCAATAGATGGGTTGTTGGCGCAACGGTTCTATCACATATAGGTCATTTGCTAAGAGGATTGCAAACTGCTTTAAAGCATATGAATATATTATCCAATTTTCTAGATAAAAATGAAAGCTCAGAAATTCGAAATGGCAGGAACCAGGTCTGTGTGCCTGTAGGAGAATCAAAAGAGTCTAGAAAATTTGATTAACTCAATTTTCCCCATTTCCTTAAGGAGATTTTGGAAACCAAAATTGCTGTTTAATAGTTCAGGTAGTAAATTTGAAATGAAAAGATCTTTCTGAACTTTCTGTATTGTTTTTGAAGCACAGTCCTAACCAAAGGGTCAGGGCCAATAGAAGAATAAATATTATTGAGTCTCTAAAATAGAAAGGAGTTTCCATCACTTCCAAATCTGAACCCTGATCAAAATAAGAAAGCAATAAACAATGGACTGGATAGGAACCCTTGATGTCCTTGGATCAGCCTTAAGCTTTCTTGATTCTTCTGAGGCATGAAAGACCATGATCCAGGGTGACATAAAGCAGTTATTAGCCTTGAACGTCCACCAGGACACCTGGACAGCTTCATCTAACATGGAGTGCTAAACACCATCCCCAGAATTTCTGATTTAGTTGATTTGGGTTGCAGACCAAAAAGTCTCATTTCTAGAAAATTCCCAGGTAATGTTCATGCTGCTGCATAGGACAGCGCAATTTGAAAGCCACTTGTCAAAGGATTGATCACCACTGACCACATCAATTATTTCATAGGGCTTGTTAAATGATGGCTTTCTAATTCTGTACCATTTTATACTTACTAGTGGGAATTGTTCTATAGAGAATTTTCCTTTATTCATGAAAACTATGTGTTAACTTTTGAAATAGAGAACAAGTTAGTAAGGCAAGATGACTGCTTAAATTCTCTTCTTTGGATTATTAAATTCTAGAGTAATGATGAGAGCTTAGGCGTCTTTATTGCTATACAAGGAGTTCTTCACTCTCCAAAGTCATCTGTCACAGTCACCCCTCCCCAGGGTCACGCTGGTGGATGCTTCTCTGTGTCTCTGTGTCTTTTTCTTTCTCCAACCTTCTCTCCAATTAGACAAGCAAATGAAAGTGAATTGCTCTATTTTCTTGATTTCTCTAAAGAGTCAGCTTTGTGCTTTATTATTAAATCTATTGTATTTTTTCTGTTATAAATTTGTTTTTAAACTTTTTAAATTTTCTTTTTTTTCTTTTTTCTTTTTTTATTTTTTATTTTTCTCAGAAGTTGCATTTTAATACATGTTATCAAACATAACAGAAAAAAACAAATTTTCAGAAGCTGTACACACTATTCACTGAAAACATTTGTTGAGGCAAATAGAAAAAAAATTGTTACAATCATAATTTTTCTAACTTTGCACACAATTATAAGCAGATTACATTCATTATATTAAACATCTTTATATGCACTTTCAATGAACAGTATATATATATATATTTATATATTTTTTTTATCAACCATCTTTACTATACCCATTTCCCTTTCCTGCCCCCCACCTCCCCCATGTCGCATCTAGTGTTTCTTTATTTCTCTTATGTTTCCCATTCCCACCTCCCTTATTCATCAGCATCCACTAATCAGAGAGAACATTCGGCATTTGGTTTTTTGGGATTGGCTTACTTCACTTAGCATAATGCTTTCCAGTTCCATCCATTTGCCTGCTAATGCCATAATTTTATTCTCTTTTATTGCTGAATAATATTCCATTGTGTATATGTACCACAGTTTCTTTATCCATTCATCTATTGAAGGACATCTGGGTTGCTTCCACAGTTTTGCAATTGTGAATTGTGCTGCTATAAACATTGAAGTGGCTGC
>PVHX01000303.1:0-42994 GCA_004024805.1 Geosciurus inauris
AAAAAAAAAAAAAAAAGACTGCAAAAAATAAAAAATAAAAAAAATAAAAATTTTCAGACTACATTTATACATATTTGAAAGGAAAACCACATAGTAAAGTTCTCTCATTCTTGCTTATGGGAAAAGAATCTGTTTATGATAAGATCAAAAGCTATTTATGTGTATTATTTTAATCAAGTCTATTTATTTCCAAGACACTTGAATATTTTATAACATAAAATATTTGCATTAGATGTAATATTTGTAGTATTTACAATATGTAAATATAATATTTTTATAATCCTAAAATTGCTACAAAAGAAAAAGTATGGTGTGATTCACAAGTGATTTGCTTTTGACGTTAAGGACAATAATTTTGTTTTTCATATGATGTTAAATCACTAAGCATCTGTTCTTTTCAGTCTGAGTAAGTCTCATTCACTTCAACAGAAAAAAGCTTCTTTGTGAAAGCACAGTGAGTCTCCTGCTTGTTTCTCTAAAGGTGTCCCATGTCCTCTCCTCCTTCTTGGTGACAAGTTCCTTACAAGTACCTGTGCAGACAACTCAGAGTAATATGCCACCTAGTGACCCCATAAAGAATTCACAGCTTTCAATCAATTGTCCAGCTCACATTAAAGGCAGTTTATAGGATAGGTCTTTATAAAATGCTATCTGGTGATCCCTATATATGTACTGTTTGGATCTTCTCTTTTATTTTTATTTCCAAATGCCAATTATGATAAAAATTTGATTTCTCCTCAACTTATAATAAATGATTATTCTCAATAGAATCTAAGATAAATGGCAAAATTGCCTAGTATTTTGGGTATAGAATAGAGTTAAGTGCTTCAATAAGTTTAAAATGTGTTATAAGCCAGGGCTGAGATTGTGGCTCAGTGGTAGAGTGCTTGCCTTGCATGTGTGTGTCACTGGGTTCGATCCTCAGCACCACATAAAAAATAAATAACTAAAATGGGGATATTGTGTCCATCTACAACTAAAAAAATTTTTTAAAAAAGTGTTATAAGTATTAGTTCTACTAATTATGTACATTAGGGATACATATTGGGATTTTTTCCCCCCGAAATAAGTTGTTATAGTATTTATACTCTTGAAGAGCAAGATATTAAAAGAAAATATTAAACCATAGCAAATTAATTGTATGAATACAATAGCAACATTTATCCCTGGTGTAAAGTTACTGATTCATAAATAAGAAGCTAAATATTAATTATTCATGTTTTAAACTATAGCTTTTGAAACCCATTTCAGTGTTAGTAAGCATTTCAGATTCATGGCATATAATATCCTGATGTTTTTGGATACATGCTAGTCAACATGATAGTGGAGGGGGAGAGAGGGTGGGGAAGAGAGAGAAATGAGTTCTTCTCTCACACTTATATGTGGGCAGTATGTGATTAACTTGGTTGCCTGACGAATTCTTCTTTTCTAAATCAAGTCTTCCTAAGGACTTGGCTTTTTCCTTAATATCCTTTGGAACTTGGAAATGCCCATGATATTGCAGTTTGAGAATATGACAATTGTAATTTTTGTTATATGATTGGGCTTAAGGGATAAAGTTGTGAATTAAGCCAGCAGAAGCTTTAAATTCTGATTATAGACTGTCCTGAATTATTTCAGCTGCAGTTTGCCTATTCAAAAAATGGAAGATAAGATAATATGACTTTTCTAATTGTTGTAAGAATTAGATGAGATTGTGAATGTGACCCTGTTCTATGGTTTATAACTCTGGAACCATAATAATCTTACAATACCTTAAGAATGAATTATATTTGAGAAATGGAGGGATAAATTATTACAACCAGTGGGAACTAGTATAATATATTAAACTACTTAAGTCTGTGAAAGATATTAATAAATCAAGGTGTACCCCTTATTTTGAACTATCAGACTTAAAAGTTATTTGGGAGATAGGTAAAAATGGGTCTGAATGGGTTTGAGACTCATTGATTATATAAAATAGATAGTTTGACATTTCCTGAAACTATGTATTATTGTTGACTATTGTAAATGTTCTCTGTGGATGTTTTCAAATACTTGAGAAAAATCTCCTCTTTGGGAGAAAATAATAAAAGCCTGTCCTCAGAGCAAATGGTGTCCATTATGTCATTTTAAACTTGTTGTGTTCCCTTTGCAGTGCTTTGCAATTTTAACTAATAATTTCTCTAAAAGAAAATTAGTGTGCTGGTTTTTTTCTTAGAAGTTAAATAAAGGCTAGGGCTGTGATGTCAAGATGACTTTCCCCAATACCACCCACCTCCGTATTGCCTGTGGTTCCTAAGATGGCATTGCATAATGTTTTTTAAAGTGTGAAAAGATAAGTGCTTACTTTTTGCTTGCCCTGTATGTAAACACATTTTAAATATACTTAATAAGGGCACTCACCTCTGCTTTTCCTATATGCATTTTCTGATTTAACTTCTAAAGTTGCTCAAAGAGTTTGCTTGAGGGAACCAACAAGGAAGATGACCAAGATGAGGCAGCAGAGGTAATGTAGGCCTGGATTCACATCCACATGCTGACATTTACCAGCCATGTGACTTTGAGCAAATTATTTCATCTCTGTGTGACTCTGTGTTATTGTCTGTTATCTGGGGTTCTATTGTCTATCATATAAAGTTGTGAGGAGCTTATATGAGTTAAAACATCACTTGGCAATGGAAAGTACTGTGAGAGGATCTGTTAAATAAAGTGGCCTGATGACATACATTTTCTTTTTTTCTTTTTTTTGGTACTGGGGATTGAACTCAGGGGTACTTGACCACTGAGCCACATCCCCAGCCCTATTTTGTGTTTTATGTAGAGACAGGGTCACACTGAGTTGCTTAGCGCTTCACCGTTGCTGAGGCTGGCTTTGAACTCGCGATTCTCCTGTCTTAGCCTCCCAAAGTGCTGGCACTATTCCCTATAATGCTGAAATTACTAACAAATCAAATAATATGCATCTACCACCAAATTCCTTGAGATTTGTGTTAGAATCTTATTTGTTGAGACCAAGATAGAAATTTGTAAATATGCATAATGAATATTTCGACTTCTTTAAATGTTCTAGGTCAAGCAGTACTATGGATTAACACAAATAGAAATGATCAAGATAGCCTTTTAAATGAGAAAAATATTTAGAACTTATTTATCTTGCATTATTTTGGTATTTTCAAGTGTTATTTTAGATTAAACTGAAAGTCTGTCATTTTAGAGTGAGTTGACTAAGAATATTTTCGTATTTGTAACTGCCAGTTAGAGATAACTTGAAGTTCAGTGCAAAGTCATTATATTTTAAAGGAAAAATTTGTTAACTTGTCAGAGTTGAAGATTATTAATGATGATTAAATCTGGGAGAAGAATGGAAAGCAATATTTCACCTGAGGCCCTAAAGAAAGCAGAAATGTGTCAGAGTGGCCCATAAGAATGTTAAATTACTTTATACATTTTGGGTTTTGTAATCATTTGTTCGTGACTCTTCTTTACTTCTCAGAAATTGTCACTGTATCCTAATTTTAATTTTTCATACAGTAGCATCTTAATCAGTTCACTACATTAAAAGGAAGGATCTCAAAAGCTGGTTGAAATATGACAAGACTAATATTCTTTCCTGTCAGGACACATTGAATAGGGCTCTCAGCATAGCATATTGATATTTATTGATGGCTGACTCAATCTCTGGGTTCCCTCTTGGATAGTACCATCTACATGGTATGTGTGGCATTCTGAAAGCATCCGGGCATATAGCTTGTTAATATCAAGAGCCTACTGTGTGCTTTGCATGGTAGCAAGCCAAGGACAGAAAGATAGACCCTGCCTTCTTCCCACCTCCATCATCTTTCCCCTCAAGAAGTTTACATTCTTATGAAAATATGGGAAGTTAAGCAATGATGACCAAAAACCAAGTAGCATTTTAATGAAAATTAAGGCATAGGTTCTATATCTTATGGAAGTTTAGAGATAAGAATTGATTTGGGAAGAATGGGTAGGAAAGGGTTCATGCTAGAGCTGGAATTTGAGCTGAACTTTGAAGGCTTTGACATTTTCAGTTAGGTAGATGAAAGAAGATAGGCATTATGAGAAAATGGAATTTACATCTCAGGAATTAACAATAGGAAATTTTAGATAAAAATTTTGAGATATTAAAAAACACATTTTAAGACTAGTAATCCTGTATATGATGTGAAAATCAAAATGGATGAATAGTGTGTATATACCCAGTGACAAAAAAATCCTTCTCCCAGGAGACCATCTTTATTACCTCTTTCCTTACAGAGGTAGTCTGTATACACATGTGTGTGTGTGTGTGTGTGTGCATGTGTGTGTTTATGTGTACAATTATACCTAGGTACTGCAGGGGATTCTAGGACCCCCTAGAATACCAAAATCTGTGGGTGCACAATATAAAATGACATAGTATTTGCATATAACCTACATGCATCTTCCCACATACTTTAAATAATCTCTAAATCATTTATAATACCTAGTACAATATAAATACTATATGTTATGGTTTGGATATGAGGTGACTCCCCCTCCCCCCAAAGCTCTTGTTAATGCAGGAATATTCAAACATGAAATTACTGGGTTGTGAGAGCTGTAATCTAGTTTGAATGGACTAACTGGGTGTAACTGTAGGCAGGTGGGCATGGCTGGAGGAGGGGGGTCACTGGGGGTGTGCTCTGGAAGGGCACATCTTCCCTGTGGCACCTTCCCTCCATCTGTCTCCCTGCCACAACCTGAGCAGCTTTCCTCCACTGGCCCTTTCTTGATGATGTGTTGCCTCACTTTGGTCCCACAGCAATGAAATTGACTGTGAACTGAGACCTCTGAAACCGTGAGCCCCAAATATACATTTTTCCTCTTCTATATTGTTATTGTCGGGTATTTTGGTCACACCAATGGAAAGCTAACTAAAATATTATATAAATAGTAGTTATACTATATTGTTTAGAGTATAATGACAAGAAAAATAGTCTGTATATGTTTGGTACAGACATGATACATTTTCTTTCCCAATATTTTTGATCCAAGGTTGGCTGAAGCCACACGTGCAGAACCCGTGTGTACAGAGACTGCCTGTATTTTTTTCTGGGAGTGATTTTTTTTCTACAAAAGTGATGCCTTGTTCTTCTCTAAAGCTCAAGCCAGTGTATGGAAGCACTTACTTTACTTAAGTACTTTAACCGCTCACCTACTGATGGACTTTTGGTCTATTTCCAATCTCTTACAAATACTGCTGCAGTAAATAGCTTACACACGAATTTTCATGCACATGTCCATGTGCCTTCCTGGAAATGGAAATCTGGGAGCAAACTGTGCATACACTGTACATTTACTGATATTGCCAAGTTTCCCTACACGGAGTATCTCCCATGTTATTCCATGTTTCCGATCAATAACATATGCAAGATCCTGTTTCCCCACAGCCCTGACATCCTGGAGTGTTGTCAGACTTTTTGTTCCTGTCAATAGGAAAGGTGAAAAACGTATCCCACTGTAGTTAAAATCTGTGTTTCTTAGTTTCACGAGATTTTTTAAGTAATATAAACAGCACAGTCCCTTGTGGACTATTTAAAACAGGACATTTTTTCTAGAAGGCTTACTTATTATATACTTAGTTCCAGTGAAAGCTACAAAGCCGTACGAAGGGCAAGCTGAATCATGTTGGGCATATGGGTATAAATTACTGTGTTATCACCCAACATTTCCCAGCCTCCACAGTTTTAAACATCATTAAAATAAATAAAAGGAAATGAAGTGGTTCCAGCCTCCACCTGGTGATGAGTGGGCTTCAGCTGTTTGAATGAATGAGCCAGTGAAAAGCTGATGGGAATCTCAGCCTTTAGAAAGGTGAGGTTTCAAAGGCTGAAAACACAAACCTCACATTTTGGTGATATTCTCTGGTCATCTAATTATTTTAATTCTCTCTACTCACAGTCTCATTTTATTGCCCACAGTGTCCTGAGTTCAGAATGTAATTTACAGATAAAAATGGCTCTGGATTTATCTGTGTGATTTCCTGCATACTACAAGGAATTTTGGCATTTTGGAACGTAATAAAGCTAATATATATATATGCATACATATATATACACATACATATATATGTATTTAGCGAAACTACAAGACAAACAAAACAGCCCTGCTTATAAGGGAAAATATAGCCAATTCCAATATTTCCTCAGTTTTTGGTGTTGTGGGCTACTGCTTTGAGGAAATGCTATCCCCAAACTAAGGAGGATTCAGGTGGAGTTTGGTAAATTTCTGCTATTAAAGCTGTGAGGCACAACTTCAGACACAATAGGAGAACCAGACAGTTTCTGGGGTTGGGGACTCTTGGTTTTCCTTTTTCTTTTTCTTTTTTTTCCGGTGAGCAGTATCAAATGAGACCAAAAATCACAGGAAGGGGAGGAAAGATTAAAGATAAAATTACAGCCAAACAGTTGGTAATGGGTGTGTGATGTTCACAAGTATGAGGGGAAGTGAGAGGATGTTTCTTGGCTCGATTGCCATATTCCTAAATAGACCGCAAATGTGTTTACAAATGGAAGCTCAGTCTCGAGGAAGTGGGTTTTGTTTTTCAAGCTCATTGATGGAAGGGCCTCGCAAGTAATGCTCCCTTCCTTTTAAAAGAATCCTCATAAATAAAGCAAAAATCTAGTTACTTGTATTTGAAGAAAGGTCCCTGCTTTACATTTCATCTAAGCACAGTCATGCCCAATTTAGCTTTTGTGGGGAGCCTGCCTGGGTGCTGTGACAACCTGATTTTTTCTTCCCCAGAAAGCCCCCTCCTTTGCTAAAGTCATATTCTAACCTCATAAGCAGGGAAACTTCCTCTCCAGCCACACTTCCAGGAGTACGCTGGGGAGTCTGGGTGTTATTTTTAAGGTATTTTTAGGAAAGAAGTTAAGTGAAAGCTGGGTGCTGTGGTGGTATGGGGGATATTTTTAGTACTTTCAACACTTTGTGCTTTCCCCAAACTGCCAGCTTCTATAAGCAAGATGTAAAATCACTAGATTTCTCTTTCCACAGGATTGTAGTGAAAATTTAGAAAGAGAGGAAGAAAGAAAATTTTATATCCCTAACATTTTTCACTCTGAGTTTACTTACAGTGTTTATACAGTGGAACGTATCTTTTATTTTCTGCACAGGCATGGATTGAGTCAATCTTTAATGTCTCACTGATTAGAAAAGAGATTCATAGATATGAGAAATGTTAAAAATGCAGAGATCTACAAATCAGATTAAAAAAACCCTCTTTTCATCCTGACTGATGAAGTCTCCTCAATGAAGAGTATGGTAGAAAGACATACAGACTTTTCTTTGCATATTCTGATTGCACACAAATATGCCTATTTTTTGAACCTAAGATAATATTGTATGATCTTTCCTGAAGCTTTGCTTTTTTCCTCCATTTATGAACATATATCATTGCACACCAATTTATGTAGAATTACCTGATTACTTTTTAACTCCCTATTCCCCATTATGACTGTAACAGTTTAGTGAACGAATTGCCTTTGAATGTATGTTTATGTTATTTCCATTTTTTTTTTTTTTTACTATTAGAGCAAGCTGTAATAAATATCCTTGTACAGGTAAACCTGTGTAGTCATGTAAATGTTTTTGTAATATGTTTGGAATGAAATTTGGATATGTACATTAAAAAGCTGAAGATTTTGAGGCTTTCAGAGGTAGAGTTATTTAAGGAAATTTAGTGAAGTCTACAGTAAATGGTTGCTTTGGTGACAGTCCTATCAACTCTCCACTCAAGGGGCCATGATCCTGAGTTTGGAGGACATTCTAAACTGCCTGTCATGTTGCTTTGTGAAGCTCCCACCATAATGTGCCTATGCCTCACTGCCACAGCATATCCAGCACATGTTTCTTTTCCAGCATTCTATGCTTTCTTATAGCAGATAATGTTTAGGATTGATTCAATTAAGCGATACCTAATGTGCTTCCAAAGGAGCTCAGATAGCAGCTTAACCCCATTGTAACAACCATGTTATACAAAGATAAACCCATCTGGATTGCTTTAAGTAAAGGAATTGAGCTAAAGGATCCATATGGACTTCTTGGACCCCCAAACTTGAAATATAGTCATACCTCAGAAGAGACCAGAAAACTAGGAATGGAAAGCCATGCAGAACCGAGGTCACTATTCCCTACAGCTGTGTGGTTTCTCATCTTTATGTCTGTCTGTTTATCTATTTGTTTATCCCTCATAAGTTGATTGACCAGTTATCTTGACTCAGCAAGCAGAAACAAGCCATCCTAGGTCAAGTTTACTTCATTGTTTGGTTCAAGCATTTGATAAGATCGAAAGACTTGGAGTCCTGTTTCCAAATTCCCCAGGACAGAATGTTTTATTGGGCACCTTAGTTATGGCTTCATCCTTGGAATAGTCAGGAAATCAAGGTGAAGAAGCCTTGATTAAATGCTTAACATTTCTTCTTATAACCCACCTCCTTGTTCTTAGATGTTACTCTCTTAGACAGGTCTTCCCTCATTCCCAGATGGGCCCCCTTGCTCATGATTTTTCCTCTCATGATCTTGCACTATATTATTTCATTTTTTATTTTTCTTCTCCTTCCTCCTCCCTCCTTTTTCTTCCTTCTTCCTCTTTTTTTTTGTCATCTTCCCCCCAACCATCATGGCATAAGGGAACACTCATCATATTTAATGATAAAATCCCAGGACCTAAAAAAGTGCTTGGTTTATAGCAGATATGTAATAAATACATGGTAAAGGTAGACATACCTAGGACCTAGAAGACACTCCTATGTCCTGCAGAGGATGTTCCTTGGAAATTTTTAGTGGCAAGTGAAATTGTACATTTCTACTTCTCTGAGAGCTGTTTTGTCCTATATATGCATCTGACTATTTTTCATATTTGGAAAACCATGTATTTTACTACTTCTTATTTTAAATAGGGCATTATTAGCTTTGAATCATTTGTAGTCTTATTAGTTTAATTCTCTCAGTAACCATATTGGATGAGAAGTCAGGTATCATAGTCTTTAGTAGATGCATGTTTTGTTCAAAGCCAAACACCTGGTAGATCAGAACTGAAGTCTTCTGATTCTTATGCTATCTCAATAGTTCCTAGCTTCTAGGATTAATGATCTGGAGTCAACAACTTTTACTTTAGAACCAAAGATACTATTTCTTCATCTCATGCATGTGAAATTTCTAACAAAGTTGTATTTTTATACATTTGTATATTTTTTAATTTTATTTTTGTTTTAGTTGTTGATTGACCTTTATTTATTCATGTATTTATACGCAGTGCTGAGGATCAAACCCAGTGCCTCCCACATGCGAGGCAAGCACTCTACCACTGAGCTACAACCCCAGCCCTACATTTTAATTTTTAATATAGGTTCAGGTAATTGTGACATTTCAAGTGTAAATATTTAGTTTAATTTTTTTTTTTTTTTTTGTACCTGGGATTGAACTCAGGGGTACTCAACCACTAAGCTATATCCTCAGCCCTATTTTTTTTTTTTAGGTGTAGAGACAGGGTCTCACTGAGTTGCTTAGCACCTCGCCATTGCTGAGGCTGGCTTTGAACTCGCGATTCTCCTGTCTCAGCCTCCCAAAGTGCTGGGATTATAGGTATGCACCACGGCGCCTGGAAAATATTTAGTTTAATTTTTGCTGATAGTTTATGCTTATCTTGGTAATGGATCTCTGAAGATGAATTATCAGAGAACAAATGCTGTCATACTATGCACTCTCCTTTCATTTCATTTTTAACCACAGTTCATTCACTTGCTGTTAACAGAGAGATCCCTGTGTACTGTGGGTAAAGAATTTTATGGAAACAATTTGAGTCAGTGACATGTATAAAACCAAAGAATAAAAATCAAATTGTGCTGGGGGTGTAGTTCAGTGGTAGAGCCTATGCTTAGCATGTGCGAGGCCTGGGGTTCAATCTCCTGCATCCCTCTGCCAAAAAAAATTAAAATATATATGCTAAATATTTCTATTAGAAATTATTGTTTCAATGCCTATAGCACAGAGAATAATTTTAAACATACCACTTATTTAAGAAAGGGTAAAAGTAGTTATAATAGATATTCTTGGTATGTGTTTCATCTAGTAGTAAACATATATTCATTACTTTCCATATTGAAGAAGATATATCCTGTTTTAAATGCAAAAGGAAAAGTTACATTAAAAATATAACTGCAGAACCATAATGCATATTAAGCATATATAAGATGTATTTGTATCTGCCCCAGGGTTTAGTGGATTTCATAGCATATAGAACAGACTATGTAAATGTTTGTTGAATGACTGAATGAATGAATGCATGAAAAAGTTAACAAGCTTCCTAGCAGAGTGGTTAAAGCCAAAGAGTGGTTAAAGCCACCTGATGAACAGGTGGGCTTTTAAGAGGCAATGGGGGTGGGGAGCAAAAGGTGATTACTCCAGGCAAAGGGAATTAATATGAGTGATGATTTCATCTTCCAAACAATAGGTAATGTACTATAGCATAAAGTCTACTGATGAACATAAAACTGCGAGTTACTAGCTGTTAAGAATTTTGTGCACTTGAGTATAGGAAAGTCTAGTGTCAAGACTTATTTAAGTTGTAGAAAATAGGATGTTTTAATTTGGAATTTTATAGAGAATAAATTTCCCAGTATTTGACATCCTTGTTCACCATTGGGCCCTTCTCTTTGCCTCACTCAATTTTAATCATCATCCTGAAATATCTATGCTATTTCTAAAAACAACTGTCAAAGGACATGTAACCCAACCCAAAAATGAGACTGTGGTTAGTAACTCTGTGGTTAAAACATAACTCGAAATTAACTATAACCACAATTGCCCTACTCAGAGTGAAATAGCATTTATCTGAAATTATCTTTGATGTGCTGATTCCTAACTAATATTAAAAAAATAATTTGGATATTATTCATTATAGTCATTCATTTTAAATTTATTTCCTTATAAGAATGACTCATCATGAATCATCCATTATAGGGACATTTTAGTCATTGTCCACAAATGAATAGTGATACAAAAGAAAATGAAATGTCACCTTGTTTGTTCCACAAATTTAAGTGTGTGATGTAAAATCCAGGTGTGTTTGAAATTATAGCATGGCTATTACAATTCCGTCATTTTTTTTTTTTTTTGGTACTGGACATTGAACTCAGATATTTTTAACATAAAATATGAAATATTTTTGTTTATGAAATAAGGCTATTCAATAGCCTCAAATTTCATTTAAGCAATACTTTTTATTATATAGGAATTAATAATTGTGTTTTATTGCCATAACATCATTTTCCATTTTCTTTCATAATTTTCAAAAGCAAACTTCTCATTTAGACCAGTGACTTGGGTTATTGTGATATAATACTACAAATTTGATTTTTTTTTTTTTTTTTGTACTGGGAGTTGATCTCAGGGTTACTTTACCACTGAACCACATCCCCAACCCTATTTTGTGTTTTATTTAGAGATAGGGTCTCACTGAGTTGCTTAGAGCCTTGCTTTTGCTGAGGCTGGCTTTGAACTTGAGATCCCCCTACCTCAGCCTCCCAAACCACTGGGATTAGAGGAGTGTGCCACCATGCCCATCTTATAAATCTGATTTAATCCCATCACTTTCTCTATTTCCATACAAAATATACTCATGTGATGGTATGAGGTTCTCCATTGATGATGATATGATCTCTGTTGTTCCTGTAAAGATATTTTTATATCATAATCTTAATGAGTATATTCAAGAAATACATGGAAATTTTTAAAACTAGATTGGCATCACAGTAAATTGTGGAATTGTTTGACACTTCACTTTTTATATTTTCTCCCACAATCTTAAATCCATTGCTAGAAGAGCTGAATATCTATAGCAGTGCCATTTCAGAAAATAAGATACAAGCTGAGAATCTCCTAATGAAAAGAAACTCTTATTTAGTAGAATATGGAATTTTAAGTCCTTTTCCCAGATTTCTATTTCTTGAAAGTAAGACCTGCCACTGAAATGTGATTTTTTTTTCTTTTTGCCATTTTTTCCTGTGTAATTTTTCTTGAAGCTGAATGTCAGCATTAGCATTTTCTGACTGAGCATTTAGGTTAATGCTTCTGCTGGCTTTGTTTCAGCCCACTAAAGAACTTTGATTGTAATTATTGGGATTGCTTTAATTTAGAAAAGTGCCAGTCCCTTTTTGTGAGTATGATTTATTCTTACATAAATCAGATTAAAAGATTTTATGGACAGCAGATCTGTCTTCTTGGCTTGGAAACCCTTGGCTATTCTGTCATTTACAGAAGAAGAAACTGGAGGAAAGGAGACAGGACTTACCATTAGAGATGAGTCAGACTCAGTTGTGGAAAGCTTTGTCATCAGGCAAAACGCTGCTAACTGGGTGGAAGTTTCATGCTTGCTTACTCTTCTTTTCAGTGGTAGAAGTGTCTATTTTTTGTTGTTTATATACCTTTTTTTGAGGTGGCATGAGAAGAACCTGGAAAGGGAATCTTGTGTATGAACTTGCATTGAGTATGTTTCAGGACACTTGGCAGAGAATGTTTCTCTCCTTGAAATGTTTCTGAAACATACCCTTTTGTTAATTTCTTTTTTTAATGAGAGAAATAACTTTCATGTTTAGCCTGTAGAATTTTATTCAAAAAGGTATTGGAGAGGGAAAGCAGATGAAATGCAGGTGGCATTTGTCTCAGTTTTTCTATTCCATCATTTTAACAGTCCACAGCTTGTTCACTTTTTCATGTGTGCTTTAAAAATGTGTGCACCGTTCTGCAAAAGAAGCTTTCTAAAGCCTAACAAGGGATGCAGATTATTGCATTTTTATGATTATTAAAATTTCACCAGCAATTATAAAATTATCAGTGATTAGAACTTTCAAAGATGATAATTATATAGACTTTGGGCTTAACAAAAGAAATATTTTGTGAATTCCTGAAAAATGGCAAGTTCAACTTGAGTCCATTTTAGTCATTCCTAACAAGACTACAAGTGTTTTGTAAAAATACTTGTAACTGTGTAGAATTGTTTTGTTCTTTGTTGTAATTTTCAATGGCTATCTTCAAAAAGAACATTTGATTGTTATTAAAAGCTGAATTTAAGCAACTAATGTTATTTCCAAAATAATAATTGTGATCATTTTGGCTGGAAGTTTTAGTCGCTTTGCCAATATCTGGAGCAGTGTCTCTAAACCATCACTTCATAACCAGCCTCTTTATACATTATTTTTCCTAATAACCTTCCTTCCCATCTTAATGAAATTTTAATATCATAGATGTACAGTGTATCTTTTCTTTTCTTTTTTTTTGGTACTAGGGATTGAATTCCTGCACTGTATCACTGAGCCACATCCCCACCCCTATTTTGTGTTTTATGTAGAGACAGGGTCTCACTGAGTTGCTTAGTGCCTCACCGTTGCTGAAGCTGGCTTTGAACTCATGATTCTTCCTGTCTCAGCCTCCTTAAGTGCTGGGATTACAGGCATGCACCAATGCACCCGGCTGTACAGACTATCTTTGTATGTACTGTATGTATATCTTCGCTTTATAAAAATAGCATGTCATATATAAGATCGTCCCCTATTCCAAGAAGCAATATTTGCCCTGTGAGAGTCCATATTATCCCTGCTGAGAATGCATGATCTAAAGTGAATTGCATTCTCCATACTGAGGTATGCTCAGTCATGTGAAGGACACAGAGTTTTCTTACTTGTAGCAAGAGGCTTCCTTGCTATGTTATTTCCATTACATTTAGCAATTTATTCAAAAGAGAAGATAATGATGGTCTCTTCAGGTAAAAGGGTTTCAGAGCTTTCTGCAGTAAAGGTAGCCTAGACCTAGAAAGGATGAATCCTGCTGGGCATCACCAAATCAGAAATTCCCAATGGACTTCTTTTCTTTTACTGCTAATAGAGACATGAAAAGTAAAACTTTTCCTGATCTGGATTTGCCTCATATGGTACATTGCTTTAATCCCTAGGCCAAATCTAAAAGCCCACTGATAGTGAGGGATTGTGAAACTGCCAACAGAGAGAGCCTAAGAAAGGTTTTGATGTTTTTACATGTCCAAATGCTACGATTGAAGTTCACCAGTCTACAGTGACGTGCTCAATAGTTCAGTAAAAAGAAAAACATGTCTCAGGGTAGCAGCCCTAAGAGCCAGAGCTGCAGTGAGCCCAACTGGCTTCCAGCAGTGGGTTGAATATTTACCCAGCTGTGATGAAATTAGGTTAGGTTTTGAGGATCTATGAAGGTTTAACAGTGGAGGCCGATTGACACTGGTTGATACTGCTGGAGTTCTTTATCTTGAGTCTGTTTCTTGCTGAAAGGGTAGGGAAGTTTTCCTTCCTATAGCATTGGGACTTTTGTTCACCAATTGCGGTAATAATAAACATGCATTTTCCACATACTTGAAGACGGAACATTGTCATTTTAACTTTAAGGTTGGTTTATGGCTGTGATTTCAGACTAATTACAGTTTTCTCACATACACTAATGGCTCTAATTTACAATTTTTTAATACACATACTTCCAAGTTGAACTGACAAGTTTCTGAGTAATGGAAACTTTGTATATGCCCTGAAGGAAATTAAGGTTGTTGCAGATTTGTAATTCCTGACCAGTTGTGATGAGAGTATTATTTTTCTTGAGTGCTAGTATATTTTATGCATAGAACTCTTTGAGCCAACTTCAAGTTGAAATATATATGTGTGTATATATATTTCAAAGACTTGTTATTGCAACTGATAGCACACGTTGATCTTTTACTATATGGTTGACCCCTGACCTTTGCAGATTTAACAGCATAATCACAACATTTTCAAAGTGATCCAGAGTAATTTATAATTTTGCCATGACATGAATGCATTTGGAATTCTGGAAGGCTGATATGCAGAAGAAATTCACTTGGTGAGCAAGCCTCACCACCCACTTAGGATCTGCCACACATTGTACCTTAATTGTCCTGTACTATTATTTGCTCATGTGGAAGAAATGAAGTGCTGGAGGAATCCCTGAATTTGGGAAGCCACAGAGATTCTAGTTCTCCTACCTGTAAAATATCAGAACTCTGTTGTAATTGCTACTATTTTGGAATATTGAAGCAATGATTCTTAGCATCACTGACTGGAGATTCTAGTTCAGGCCTCCTGAGAATCATTTCCATAGTGATAAGGTTGTGTTGTATGATAAATCCTCAAGTGTTCAGGGCAAGCAAAAGAAACAGGAAAGAAACCAACTGGAATGATGTTTCAAATATAACAGTAGAAATAAAACCCTTTAATTTTCTTGTTAAGTATTTTAATGTATCCAGTGTTGCCACATTATAAGAAGATATCTTATTGAATTCTATGGGTGATATGATTTTTTGAAATTAAGACTTTATTGCAATTAGATAAATAAAGGTAGAGGGTATAAAGGACCTGAGAACAAGAGTCTATGTTCCTCTCCACTGACTAATCTTTTTACTTTATAAATTTACCTTTAGAATATAAAACAACTATTTCCTAAACATAAGTCAGCCTAACTCATGACAAAATTAGCATGCATTGGAAATAATGGGGTTGGAAATTCAGAAATTCAGTTGTGTTTTGTGCTTTGTTTCCTCCTCTCATACCTCAGCTTATTTTCTCTGATGGCAGTGATACTTCCCCAGAACCCACAAAAATTACCTTTATGACACTTTTTCCTGATTGAAAAGAACTTTTTGCAGAACTGACAGCCCTTACACCCTCTTGAGGGTGCCTGTTCAACATTGTGACACCTCCTGTTCTGTACCCTCACCAGGTTGTACCCTGCCACCATCGCACAGCCTCCTCAGCTCAAAGTTCCATATCACATCTAGACCTGTGATATTATGTGTCTTCATTTAGAGCAAAAATTCTACATAGTGATTGGGTTTGACAGCATACTTGAAAGGGGGCATGTAGCATTTTGTTTGAGAACCAGTGGTTTAAAGAAGTAGTTCTCAAAGTGCTTAGACCAATTGATCACCTTCACTATTAACTGGAACTTGTTAGAAAGGCAAGTGATCACCACCATGCACCCGCTACTGAGTGAGAAACTGCAATTGAGAGAGAGTGCAGTTTTTGTTTTAACAAGCAAAACTTTTCCAGTTCATTCTGATTCCTGCCAAAGTTTGTTCCACTGTTCAAAGGTCACTACACACATACTCAGCTGAGAGTACTAACTGATTGTGAGCAGCAATCTCAGGACTGGGTCTCTGTAGACCGCCACATGCAAATTAATCTCAGTGAAAAACCTTTGGATTCATCACAGCCATCTTGGATTTGGGAAAGTGTTTGCTAAACTCTAGTATCAAAAATCAGACTTTAAAACAATACATACTCCTAAGTTTCATCTGGAATCTTATAGTTCATTGTAGCACGGAGCCCAGGTGACTTTTGTTTTTTGTTTTTTTAAATTTTTATTCTTGTTTTATTTAGGCTTACATGTTGACAGTGTAAATTGATTCATTGTACATAGATAGAGGATAACATATCAATTCTCTAGTTGTAAGTTGTATAGAATCACATCATATATGCAGTCATACATAAAGTTAGGGTTATTATGACCATCATATTCCATCACCCTTGCTGTCCCCATGCTCCCTCCCCCCTTACACCCCTGTGAAAGGAGATCCACCTTTGTTCCCATGTCCTTTCCCACATTATGGATCAGCATCCACTTATCAATGAGTACATCGGCATTTGGTTTTCTGAGATTGGCTTACTTCACTTAGCATGATATTCTCCAACTCCATCCATTTACCTGCAAATGCCATAATTTTATTTTCTCTTATTGCTGTTTTAAATAGACTTTTCCATGTGTGTCTGCAGTCAGCCTGAGTGTTTGTGAGTTAATGATCTAGAAGATGCTTCTCAAACCTCAGCAAGCATCAGAATCACCCAAAAGACTTCTCAAAACAGATTTGTAGACTCCATCCCCAGAGATTCCTTTCTAGTACACCTGAGATGGATCAAGAAATGGCTTTTCTAGCAGCCTTCCATGTGATGCCAGCTGTAGTGTTCTGATCTAGAAAGCTGCCGCAACTTCTGAGCGCTTGGGTAGTAGTTTCTTTTACTTCCATGAGCTCATCATAACTTGTAACAGTCTTTTTGGAGTCTTCTCTTTATTTGCCTCATTTTTTGAAGCAATTTATATATTCACATAATTAAAAGTTAAGAATGAATAGAAGAGTATATGGTGAATTCTTCCTCCTCTGGCTGATAGCCAGATTATTCCTTGTCAAAGACAACTGATGGTCACGTATTTTTCCAGAGATCTATTTTACATGCACACATCAATATGAACGTACACATACTGAACCTTCATTTTAGTTAAAATGCTGGCATTCGTGGCTCTGGACCTTGCTTTGTTCACTTAACTAATGTATTGTTTGTTTCATTTTGGAACATGAAGAGCTCCTTGACGTTTCTTTGTGTGGGTGTCTGGTATTCATTGCATGACTCTCCCATAATCTATTGGAACAACCACCTAATGATGGTCACAATTTAGTTTCCAGTCATGGAGCCCATAAATAAAGCAAAGAGCAGACACCCAAAGTCCAAAACACTGTGCTTTAGCAAATTGCCTGTTGTTCTCCTGAAGCGATCATTTTCTGAGTATTGTCCAATAATTATATCCCTGTTGATTTTAAGTAAGCAATAACAGTGTTTAGTTTTGGTCAATGTAAAGTGTAATTTTTAAAAAGTTACCACGAATATATTAAATGAAGGGTTCTAGTGGGTAAGGAAGATAGAAAATAATGTTTATTAGGTGCACCTTGGGGGCCATGACTTCTGATGAATGAGTTTTCAAACTCAATGGGTGGGAGACAATCCTTTGGTGGATGTTTTTTTTACAGCAGTAGTGTCTGGCTCAGAGAAATTAAGGTTTTCAGCTAGTAAGTAGTGGAGCTAAGGTATACTCACTTCTTTCAAACACCAAAACCTGGAACATTCCTTCATAAATGTCTTCAGGGCCATGTCCCTGCAGCCATGGGGGATTCAAGTAGAGCTTTCTTAGCAAGACTACCACTTAATTCTAGGTTAAGGTGAGTGAGTCCCCTCTCATACTCATGCCCTTGTGCCCCAGGTGCCTCATTTGCCTTACCCACCTCAGATCCTATGACTTAGTTTCCTTATCTATAAAATGGGCATAAAACTTGTACCTACCTCAAGGTTAGGTTTTTGTTTTTTATTGTGTGTGTGTGTGTGTGTGTATGTTAATGAAACTGGGGATTTTTAGAATTTAGACACATAAGTATTTAAAAATGTACCTAACTTATGATGAGTTCTAGTTAAAGCTAGTTATCAAGTTCAGTTTCTTAATTATTCACTTATGTTGAACAGTCATAATCCTAGTTAAATCAATGGGATTCCTGAAGCTAGAACATTTTAAAAAGAACAAAGAAAAGTTTTCATGTCTTTTTTGAAATTCCCAGTCATCACTGTTGAAAATCTACTAAACAGACCCACTGAGCACCAACACTGGCTTATGTGCTGGCTGGGAGGGTGGCTGGAGGCAATCTGCTCTAAGGGTCAGGACAGGGGGAGCCTTTCTCAAGATTCTGGTCTTGTTTTTTTCCCTGGGAGAAGCAGGAGGTGGGATGGGGGAATCCCAATTCCTTTTTAATGCCAGCTTTTATTCAGCTCCTTTTGAGAATTCCCTCCTTCCCACACTTCCTCCCACTCTATATCCAAAAATATTAATGCCTGAGAAAGAGCAAAATTCTGTGGCTGTTAAATAAGAACTTAAAAACTGTCTGTTACATATCTACATATATTTGTTTAGAAGGTAACATGAGGCTGGTGTTTGTCTATAGATAGCTATAATGTCTAAATGCTATATTGTCACATCTTATAGACACCAATGCTTAATGGGAGCCAAGACTGACAGATTCATGACTTAAAGCCTTTCAACTGGTATTAATAAAGCAGGTTTTATTCTTTTCTTTAAGAATGAAGGTGCCTTCAATCCACGTGCATAAATGAACATGTGTTTGAACTTCAGAATTTTTTTAACCTAAATCAACTCATCCAGAGATGTATATTTTTTGTTTTTATTAGTAGTGTTATGATTATACATAATAATGGGGTTCATTGTAACATAGTCATATATACATATAACATAATTTGCTTCATTTAATTTCCTAGTACTTTACCTTTTCCTCTCTTCTTCCCTCCCCCAGATTCTCTTCCTCTACTCAACTGATCTCTTTCCTATTTATATATAATATATATTTTAATTGTTGCATTGTAATTATACATAAGAGTGTGATTCATTATGATATATGCATATAGCATAATTTGGTCAATTTCATTTCCCAGTTTTTTCTGTTTCCCTCTCCTTCTCCCTCCCCCTCAATCTTCTATCTCCACTGTACTGGTCTCCCTTCTATTTTTGTGAGATCTTCTTTTTTAAATTCCTTTTTTATTTCCAGCTTTTGCATATGAGAAAAAATGTTCAACCCTTGACTTTCTGAGTCTGGCTTATTTCACTTCACATGATATTCTCCAGTTCTATCCATTTACCAGCAAATGACAAAATTTCATTCTTCTTTATATGACTGAATAGAAATCCAAGTGTTTATATACCACATTTTCTTTATCCATTCATCTGTTGACAGACACCTAGACTGTTGTGAATTGTGCTGCTATAAACATTGGAATGCATGCATCACTATCATATGCTGGTTTCAGTTCTTTTGGATAGATACCAAGGAGTGAAATAGCTGGGTCATATGGTGGTTCCCTTCCTAGTCTTTCCATGGTGGTTTTACTAATTTGCAGTCCCACAAACAATGCCTAAGTTTTCCTTCCTCCCCACATCCTCACCAGCATATATTATTATTTATATTCTTGAGGGTTGCCAGTCTAACTGGGATGAAGTGAAATCTCAGTGTAGTTTTGATTTGTATTTCCCTTATTGCTAAAAATGTTGGAAAATTTCTTCACATCTTTGTTTGCTTTTGATAAGAGGATAGTGAACTCAGTTAGCACTGTGTGTATATGTGTGTATACCCATGTGGCAATACCTGGAGTGCATACCCATGTGGCAATCACATGTCCATTTATCTTCACTGTTAGTTTTCCAAAATAAGTTGTATTGATTAAACCTTTATCAATGTGTGGGGGTGATACATAAATCAATTTGTGACTAACAACCTCATCTACTGGGAAGACAGTCATTTGGCTCTTGCCTGCCATTCTCATTGTGTTTATGACTAGGCATTTGAGAACATTTTGTGATCCAGTGTTTCAGAAGCTTCTGAAAGCCTTTGCTTGGGAAAAGCTTAGCCAAGCCTGATGACTCCATGCCAGCCTGGCATATCTGACTGCTGTTTCTGGAGCTTTCAGATATGTTTCCTCTCGCCCTTATTGTCTACCCCTGGTTTAAGTTTGGGAGAGCAGCTATTTCTGCATTCTCTTACTAATGGTTTTTTGCAAATGCCTCCTGTGTGTGGACTGATGCTGTTGTGAAAGTCCTGTGAGAGTTGATGGATCTAGATCACAATATGCATAGTGGTGGTGAACCTGACTTATCTTTAACAGATGGTTCAAATATGACACTCATGCGAAAGTCCATATTGGATTAGTATTTTGACATTATTATAAATACCAGTAACAACTGGCTCTGTTCTTTAGACAGTGGTCTCCATGGTATTTTAATCTTCCTCTTCGTTAGTAAAAACTTAGCACATACACTCAATGAATATTAGTGGTTCTCAATAAGAGGTAATTTTGCCTCTCAGGAAACAACTGACAATGTCTAGAAAGATTTGGGGTTTCACTGCAGTCAATAGGGGTAGGGAGGAGATGTATTATAGACACCTAGTAGGTAGAGGCCAAGGAAGCTGCTAAACATTTAAAACACACAGAATACCACCCCATAATAAAGAAATAATCTAGCCTAAAATGTCAATAATGCTGAGGTTGAGAAACTCTGCTGTAAAGGTTAAACCATGTTAAATGCACACTTTTTATTAAAATTGTGCATGTTAGGACAAACCATATAAAACTGCTGATATTTTTTTAATAAAAATATCAGTTTCATCCAGTTTAACCTAATAATGTATAATTACAAATTGTATGAACGAACTACTGTACAAATAAATTATATTATAAAATTCAAAAACAGTCTCCTTTAAAGAGGCTTTTAAAAAAAAGGTGTAGAAAACTTTAATATTTCTTCTTGTGTCCTTATGTATCATTTTGCAGGTACTCCAATTTGGAGAGCACTGTTTTAAACTTCTGTTTAATTTGAAGATTGATGTGACTGCCATCAATTTACTAGGTCAGAGCATCTCATATTGGGTTCATTGGAACAGTTTAGGGTTACATGGTGATATCTGGGGTTACTGGCTCCCCCTAGTAGGGCAGAACTGCAGGAATCTGGCTCTGAGTTCATATGCTATTTTGGTTTTATTGATTTATGTAGTGGTTGTTATTAAGAACTCACATGAATATTTCTGAACCTTTTTCACTTGGGATTCTTAGCTTTTCTGAAAATGCATATGGATTACTAAAAACAAAATAATTCTCCTATATTTGGTTGCATAGTGTGTATTGATTGTATGAAGCAAGTTGGAGAAATTGGGGGGTGTACTATGTTAGCACTTAGGCAACTCATGAATATTTGACTTACCTAGGGAGCTTTAAAAAAAACCAGATAACTGATCTGGGGTAGTCCATAACATCAATATTTTTTAAGTGGGGATTATCATTTGTTTCGGCAACTTTTAAAAATATATATATAACTACCTATCTAGCATTTGATGGAAGACTTTCAATATCTATGCATTTAAATGAAAAAGCAAGATATGGCTATATATATGTGCATATGTATATACAGGTATGTTTGTGTTTTAATATGTAACATGGACACTCATACATACATTCAGAAAATAATTTTAGAGAGAGACATGCAATTTTTAGTACTGATTACTTGGGTGAGCTTTGGGTGGGATTTAGAGTGAAAAGGAGACTCACAGTATCTCCAGTTTGTGTATTTTTTTCCATAAGCATAGTTTTAGAAAAGGGCAAAAACAACCAACAGTAATAAGCCTGTGTTCTTACCAACCTGTATTCTTTATTTGTTAATATTAGTTCTTTTCTAAATAGCCCATGTAGGTCTCTCATATATTTTTCATTGCAGGGACATAATTGCCTTGGAAATCTGTTGTAGAACATATTAGTTTGGCAATGGGGAAAAACTGGTGTCTGTTTCTTAACAGCCTCATTAGAAAGATTCCAATATATTCCTATAACAATGTCTTGTTTGTTTCCAGTTCTTTATGGATAAGTATATTATAACAAAGAACTGTTTTGTTACACTTGTCTGGAATAATCACTCCTGACATTTTCAAAAGTCCCTGCAAAATTCAAGGCCTTCTGATGGAACACACCATAAAAGGGACTCCAATGTATAGAAGCACAGTCAGGGATAGTGTTATATTTTATAATTTCCTTGTTGTCTGTAAAGTTGCCACTGATTTCACTGTTCCAATCATACTGGTGAAACATTTCTTAGGGAACCCACATTACAGTGGGTTCTGAGAACAATCGATTAAATATGCCTACTGTCTACTAAGGAACATAGTTTTCAAAGCCCTTCTAATTTTTCTGTCACAGTATATAGAAGAGTAAGTGTACTGGTTTTCACTGAGAAGATGCTGAAGTAAGGACATTTTACAAGTGAAAAATGCCAGTAGGATGTGGAATTCTTTCACAGTTGCCTACGTCATATTATCTTGAAGGAGTGAGAGTTTCTAACAAATCCCATATAACCTGAACCAGCTTAGATTGCATTTCATTTCTTTGAGTTTTGAAATTCAAATATCCTTTCTCTGCAATCTCTGAAGTAGCTTAATCAGTTTGGCCTGTTTTCCATGACCCAGCATCAGGCAGTCTGGCTCAGTTCCTTTTTATTCAAAGTTAGAGGTTTCACATCTGTGGAGAATAACTGAACTTGCAGTAACTAGCATTATTTGCAAAATGATTCACATGCTTTTTTCCCTTTTGCTTCCCACTACACCACCTGTGATGTAGACATTCCATTCTTCCCATGTTGTAAGGAAGTTAAATGATTGTCCAAATTGACAGCTTGAACAGATAGGTTCAAAATATGTGTTTCTAAATATCTATTATTGAAATAGCATTGTACTAATTTTTCCTAGTGTATTTTACAATCTTATCAATAAGTATGTGCATGATTTTCTTTTTTTAATGTGCATGATTTTCTTAGATATTGAAGAAAAGCTATGGCTATTAGTGTGAGGAATCTCATATGAAATTTTTACATGGTTTCTGGGAGTGAAAATGTTAAAATCCTGTCCTTTTTCAAGATGCACATTTACATTTATAATCAAATCTTCTGAGATTTTTGCTCAAAATGAAAAGCCTTCTGTTTGCATATGTAAACTGCTATAATTTTAGACTTACTTAGCCAACTTCTCTTATAATTTCCCATGAAAGACTGTCCTCTGGAGTGGGAAATCTACAAAGAAATTAATGTTAGATAATTATTAGAGGGAAAATAAGTTGTTTACATTTGATATTGACTATTACAGTGATTTGAATGAATAAAACTGACAATGGACAATGTTTTACTATTCATTTACTTTATGGTGTTCAATTACATTGTAACGTAGTTCACCTTATGGATTCAGCTCATGTGTGAACTGTAAGTTCATGGACTCTTCATGCTTTGGGGTTGATGTACCCACTTAATCTTGTACATGTGTCCTTGAAGGAGTTTGAGACAACATTTTTCTTGACCCTCTAATCTCACTTGTTGTTATTGTTGTTTCTCCTTTTTTCCAACCTCAAACATACTCAGGAGCTTTTATGATCTGTATTCCCTGACAGACTACCCTCTTCAACACCAGGCTCCAGGATGCTGCCTAACCTGGCATTTCTTTGACTAACAATTAGAATTATGGTAACAATTAGGATGGTTGATTAAAATTCCCAAGGCTCTTCCTTGAAGACAGTTTTATTCAGCCTAGGAGATTCTTGGTCTCAGGAGTCTGTAACCCTTTGCTTGTATCACTGAGCTTAGGTGAGGCCATTAATGGACATAGAGGTGGAAAAAAGAAAGGAGAGTCTAGAAGGAATACAGTGTTTCACTGCCTAGTGAATGTAAGTGCTCCATAACATTCTTTTAATTGAATTAAAAAAAAAAAAAAAAAAAAAAAAGATCTGGCCAAAGTGTTGTAGACCTTTTTTTTAAGTTGTCATTGGACATTTATTTATTTATTTATTTATTTATTTATTTATTTATTTATTTATATGCGGTGCTAAGGATTGAACCTAGGGCCTTACACATGCGAGGCAAGTGCTCTATCACTGAGCCACAACCCCAGCCTTAGATCAGTGTATGTGTACAGATGTGCAAGCTTACTATTTTTAAATATCTGCCATTTATTAAGTACCTAGTATCTTTGTTAATATTTGAATATCTCTTTAATTCTTTATTTTTTTATGGTGAATACAAAGGGAGTCCATATATAATCACATCCTCTTTTATCAGCAGAAAAATACATATTACTGACAAATTACTTTGGGTACATAAATGTAGTTCACAAAATGCTTTTGCACAAATCTACTTATGAAGACACTAGGAAGGTTATAAAAAAAGAAAAACTTCTAGACAACAACAAAAAAGGATTACTAGGTCTCTTTACAATGGAGTATACATTCTCCAGAGTTGTGTGCTTTTCATTCTTTTTAACATAGGTTGCAGAAACCTGAGAAGGCAAATACATTTGACTCCTACAGAGGTTCAATTAACAATGCCCATCTTCCTTGTAAAAGAGGCCTGATAGCGACAAATTCATCTCGACCTTCCAAATTGCCTATATGTGTTTGCTCTTTGCAGTGGTTGTAGTATCTTTCTGCTTTCCTCATTAATTTAATGGCTTCAATCAGATCTTTGAAATATGTTAATTTTATATTCTTATAAGAATCATATTAACCTTTAAATTTTTTCCTTTAACTCAAATCATCCTTATGAAGGCTTATGAGGATTATAAAACAGATATTATTATCTCCATCTAACAAATGAGAAAAATTCAGCCAGTGGATGGGATTATAAACCAGTTAGATTTGAGTGAGTACCTAGGAGCTTTTGCTTATGCTGGACCACAGGATCTCAAACCCAGCATTTGTCTGTAGGGTTACATAGGCCAAAGTCTGACAATAGACACAAATCCAAAACCTGGGTCAAGGGTGGAAGGTAAAGTGTCAAAGATTTGAACAAGTAGCCATTGTGGAATATAGAGAAGTAGCTGAAATTTCTGAATCTGGCAAAGGGGATAGACAGGAAGGACAGGAAGGGGCCCATGACCCAAGCAGAAATCTGGCCAGAAAGCATGCATGGCTCACTTAAAAAAAAAAAAAAAAAAAAAAAAAAGTCTTGCTATGAAGCCTTAGCAGTCCCTTTGTGTTAGAGCCATTATGTGGTCCTGTGTCAGCAGGAAACAACCCCAGCATGGGCAGTTAAACTAAGCATAAAATTGGAAACACCTGGCTAAACAGATGAGCTTGTGGGTTGAGGCAGGCAGTGACTCCTGATAACTAGATAAGGACAATGGCCTTCAGCTGGGCTCAGCTGCAAAAAATTGCATTGATTTTTCAGCCATGTGTTTTATTTCAGAAACCTGCACACATTCCCCAAATCCCCATGGAGCTGACATTTTCTTACCACCCTGATTAATCAGTCTGTTCAAAGTGGGGGTGGGGAGACTTCTTTGGCAAAGCATTTCTTAGCGTTTTGATGGTGACAAAGCTACCTGCCCCTCCTCTCTCCACTCATGCTTAAATTCTTTCTGAGGGGATGTTTGCTGCTATTCTAAGTAGCTTTCATTAGCTGCCACAGAGTCAGGAAACAGTGATTTTTGAAAGTGATTTGGAATGTGAGGATTTTGTAATTACTCTTTGGGATAGGACCACCTTTAGGATATGGCATCGCCTTTTCACAGCTTTGATCAATTACATTAAAAAGGAAAAAGTGATTCCAGATTGGTTTAGCTTGTAGGAAACCACAAATGATGTTTCAAGCATAAAACGTTAAAGTGTCTCAGGTGTTTTATTCTACACCGTCATCCAGCTGGGCAACCACATCTTCATTGGCTCTAATTTTGACAATGAGGGCCTTGCATAAAGTTAACACATTATGATTATAAATGAACTTAATCTTGTCATGAATTTTCTAATTATTTTTGCATTCAGACACTAACCTTTGATTGGCTCTACTAACCAAAGGGTTAGAACTACTTTTATTTTTGAAACAATAGTTTCTATAGGAAAAGTAGCTGGTTTGCTGCTGAAATCCAGTGCTCATGGCCATTGTTGAGCTAGTCTGTGAATCCAATTTTGAAATATAAAACATTTCAGACAAAAACTGAAAATGGAAAAATGATTATGACTTTTGGGTAAACTATGAATTCAGAGAATTCAAGCTATCCAAGGGCAGGAATTCTCTTTTCCTGTATCCTCAGTACAGTAATGAGAACATATAAGTGTTAAATAAACATTTGTCAACTGATTTTAGGATTAGAAAACCTACAGTGAATGCACAGGTTTGTTCATGTCTTTTAAATCTTCTCTGAGAATCCATCCATCTAGGTCATGAGAATTTAGAGTGAGATGTTAACTTTCCTAGTGATAAAATGAGGAGCCAGGGCAAAGTGAATTTCTCCAAAGTGTTTTACAGTTCACTGAGTGGAAAATGGTCTCTCCCTCCTCCAAACCTCTATAACCAATTGTTGTTTATCCCTTCTTTTTATTAATATTTCAGCCACTGGTGGACTGTAAGCTCCTGGAGTGCACGGATTTCACCAGAACATGGATTGTATTTCCTATAGCATCTGCCTAGTGCCTTAAATAGACAAGAAACTGAATTTTTTGGTAACTGCTTGGATAGACAGCAGAGCTTGTCAGGGTACAAAAAGTGCCTCCAGGCACACGAGCAACTTTGTCGGCCTCTTTGCAGGGGTTTGTCATTCTTTCATGTCAGCCAGGGGCATCTCTCTGCTTCTTAGGTACTGCAACCTTGTTTCTCTTTATTCTACTAACTCTTTAGCCTTCAGCAAGGAAAGAAGCAAGGTAAACTTCTCTGCCAGTGTTCTCCAGAATCTACAAGAACTTTTATGATAAGAAGGGAATAAAACTTAAATTTCCCATCCCTGAGGCAAAAAAAAGAAAAAAAAAAAAAAGGAACCAGATGGAAAAGCGGCAGGGAACTGAGTCAATGGTGAGATGGGATGCCAACCAGGGCTTCTCAGCAACTGGGACTGGGTTCCTTTTATCCTTTTGGGTAAGCTATGAATTATCAAAATGCCCACAGGCATTGTAAGCTAGGTTTGCACGTTGGCTTGGAGAGTGAAAAAGCTATCTCCATCCACAAATTTGTTTTCAATCCATTGGTTGTCTTCAGGTGAAAGTAGTCTTCCTGTTATTAAGGCTAATTAATGCAGGCATGTTTGTGAAGCTGAAGAGCGTGGTTTCATAGGCAGTGAGATGGGGGTGGAAGGGAAAGGAAAGTAGAAACCCAGTAACCACTGTGTGACATATATCCCAAACAGACCTGATCATAGGATCCACTTGGGATGCCCAGTCTGGGGCCTCTCCCTGAGAGATTCTTCCTAGGCATTCTAGGGCCAGTTTGCAGTCTGAATTTTTAACAAGTGCCCCAGGTGATTCTTCTGATGGGCTAAGTGTGAGAAAATGTGCTGCATGCCTCTCCTAGGTATAAAAGAACCCAGTGTTCTATAGGCGCTTCGGTGAGCTTGTGACCCTGGACTCCAAAGCAGTAATAGTACAACCCTGCTACGTGCCGCACAGAGGCTCCTCTGCTGGGAAATAAGAACTCACTGTTTTTTTTTAATCTTGACATTTGCTGCTACGCACGGTGTCATTTGAAGACAGAAAAAGTAGGTGAATTTTACATAAGTTATTTGACTATACCAGAAACTTCTGGCATTGTGAAACAAGTTCTTCCAACATAGTCTTCTTGCCTTAGGTTTTTAGTTTGGGTTTGGCCATGTTAGCCTCTTGGGGTGGTATTTGGCTACTGTAATAGCCAATATTTATGAAGTGTTGCTGTGTTCCAGGACTTTGTGAAGCTGGTGAATCATGCCGCCTGACCTTCAGAACCTCCTTGACACAGTATTTTTTACCATGAGAAGGGTCGTGGTGGCAGAGGTGAAACAGCTGGTCTGAGATTACACAGCTAGCCAACTGTGATGGTTCTATTTCCCCAGCCTTGGTCTTAACCGGTCGCCCTCTACAGTCTATTGAAGGAGTCCCTAGTGGTTAATCTTTGCATAACACAGAGTTCTCTTATCTTAACCAGCATCTATGTCTAATTTTTTTGTTAATGTTGATGTCATATTTTGACCTTGGTATTTCTGTCTGTGAAGTACTTTTGAATATAAAATTTTATGTGGTCCCACAACAATCCTAAGAGGGAAGTTTTATCTCCATTTTGTAGATGAGAAAATCAAGTCTTAAAGCTGGTGCTGTGGTACACACCTGTAATCCCAGTGGCTCGGGAGGCTGAGGCACGAGGATCTCAAATTCAAAGTGAGGTGCTAAGCAACTCCGTGAGACCCTGTCTCTAAGTAAAATACAAAATAGGGCTGGGGATGTGGCTCAGTGGTCAAGTGCCTGAGTTCAGTCACTGGTTTCCACTCCCTCTCCCCCAATCAAGTCTTAAAGTTTATGACTGGGTTAGAGTTGCAGTTAATTGTCTTTTTTAAAAATTAACCTTTTTGGACAAGTTATAAAAAAGGTGGCCCAAAAGTTGAATGGTACAAAGGACTGCTTTGAAGGCCTGCACTAGGCAGTCTCATTGTTACCCTCAGGAGCCTACCCATTTCACAGGTGAGAAAACTGAAAATAAGTGTGGGTTAGATGACTTACCCAGGATCACAGGTGGTGCATAGAGACCCAGGATTCAGGATCCAGAGAAGCTCAATTCTGAAACACTCCCCAGTGTGCAGGGTGTTTTCCCACGGTCTCTCTCCAGGACTCTGCTTTTCACAGAGGTGTAAGAACACCATTTTCCTCCTCTTCCCTTTAAGAGAAGGAAAGTTGTCTCTGGTGATCTGTCTTGTCAGCTAAAACCACACGTTTGGAACGGAGATGCCTGGTGGGGGTGGGTGAGAAAAGACTTGCCAAAGCAGGAGCCACAGTGTTTTATCTACAGCCTCAAGTTGCTGCAGGCTTTCAAAACACTAGATACTTGACTAATCAAAGTAGGACTTTTCAGTGCAACCCAGGCCGGAAACTAGCTCTGCGGACATCAATCATGTAGTTTTCCTGGTACTCTGTAGCTCTGTCTTCCAGGGGAGCTTTTTGAGGTCTGAGGTCAATGGTCCTTACTGTAGGATTGAGAAACTGCAATGAGATCACCCAAAACAAGTCCTGACTCCACGCGCGCACACACACACGAAACTGTGTCAGAGGTAGGTTTTTCTTCTATTTTGGTCAAACACATTTGATATTCATTTTTTTCAGAGGTCCCTTTATAACCATTTGATGCTTTAAAACATAAACCCTGCCAGCTGTTGTGGTACACGCCTATAATTCCAGCAAGTCAAGAGGCTGAGGCAAGATGATCACAAATTCAAAGCCAGCCTCAGCAACTTAGGCTCTGAGCAACTTCGGTAGACCCTATCTCAAAATATAAAATGGGCTGGTAATGTGGCTCAGTGGTTAAGCATACCTGTATTCAATCCCTAGTTACCTGCCCCCCCCCCATAAAAAACCCTCCAGTTGTACCGTCTGTCATGAAATTTAGTTCTTGTATTGTTGTAGGGATTGAGGTGACCTGTCACATAGATACCATCTCCTTGTTCACCCTTTCTAAGGTACCTACCAAGTTCGTTTTTTCCTTTATTCGTGTGGTGCTGGGGATTGAACCAAGCCTCACACATGCTAGGTGAGCTCTACCACTCAGCTATGTCCCCAGCCCCACATTATTTTCATTTAGGTTTCCTACTTAGTCCATTTACGCTTCCATTGAGAATTTTGTTCAAAGCACTGGCCAGAGTTGGTACTGATGTTTATTTGCTTGGGGTCCTTTTGTCTTTCCCATTAAATATAAGCTTTAAATTGTAATAGAGCATATTTTCTCCAGCACTTAGCACAGTGCCTAGCATATTGTTGTTCCAAAGATGCCACTAGAAAGAGTATTTTTTGCCAATGTAATGGCACAGTATTAGCTTTCAGTGTTTGTCACTTAGTTTACTTGGCTTTCTCTGTTTAGCTACTTTGTTTAACTGGGAAAAGACCAAATTTTTCAGGTCCCAGTACTGTAGCCATGAGTTACATAGCCCTTTCCTCTGAGAATGGAACTTGGTATGGATAGGGGAGAGCAGTGGTTCTAAAGTACACTGCTGGTTAGACACACAGCCGCATGTAAATCCCAGGCACTATTTTAGTAATGATTTGGTTACATCAAAGCAGACTGAATTCATTAACTATTATCTTGGGCCTTATCTGTCACTACTTTATTTTGAAAAATTACTGTGTTTCTTGTGGGCCAGAGGTCCTGTAGGATCACAACAACCTTCTCTCTGGATGTATCATTTCTCATCAGGTCTTAATTTTGGCTGGAGAGTCTTCATTCCATGTCATGCCAGACCAGACCCTGCTTAATGTACATGGGCTGGAAATATCGGGGAATGTTTCCTGCAGAAGCACTTTATTCTCAAAGTAATAAGACTAGACAGTATTTGCTAATCTGATTTAATAATTTCTGCCCTTGTTAGACTTATGATGTCAGCTGCTTTCTGGATCTATATCTGCAGCACCCCAAGGTGTCTAGCATATTCATTAAGCTGTTAAAATGAATGGTAGAGCTCTAGTATTATTTACCATTAAGGCCGTTTAGCTTTAAGTTTAATATACACAAATTTATTTATCTAATGGCAATAGTATTTTCTTAAAAAATTTAGCAGTCATTTTAGAGGCTATTTAGCAATCTATTTAAGGTTATCAATGGAGGATACAATACCTGCCCCACCAGTACTGAGTGTTGAACCCAGGGGTGCTCTACCACTGAGATACATCCCCAGCACTTTTTAATTCTTTGAGACAGGGTCTCACTAAGTTGTTGAGAGTGGCCTTGAACTTGCAATCTTGCTATCTCAGCCTCCCAAGTCTCTGTATTACAGGCATGTGCCACTGTGCCTGGCCTGAGGATGCAACTCTTTACAATAAATTTTGACATTTTATAGTAACTACCCTAGAGAAGCAGCCTAATAGTACACCTTCATATGCTGTTTCATTAAATAAAATTTTGATCTGGTTAGGTTGGCAAAGTTAGAAGCAACTTGGAAAGAACTCTTATTTGTACTTCATCCCCTAGTAGCTGTTTTATTTGGAGAGCATTTTTATAGTTGCTCTCAAAGAAGAAAGACCCCTAAGAGCAATGATGGAATAATGTTGATATGCAGTGAGGGAAGAGGACACAAGCTCTCGATTTTTCTTTGGGTTTCCTCTGTTTGAACAGGGTGCTGGGATAGATGATGTGGACTGTTCATAGTTTTAGTCCTTGGAGCATCGCTAATGGTGTGTATCCTTATCCGCGGCTTGGTAGATGGAAAAAATAGGCTCATGGAAGATGAATCTCGGGGAAATACCATTGTGGGTGGCAGAGATGGGATTTCCTTGATTATTCTACAGCTCCATAGATGTCTCTAATCCAGACTTTCTTTAAATCAGGCAGGTCACTGCATGCTGTTTTATAAATTAATCTTGTAGTTAATAATAGGTAATTTTGAACAAAAATGTTACAACTGGGGTTGGCCCCAGTGTGATTGGCTAATGGGTCATTTTGATTAATGCCTGAACTTTACTGGGTATTAAATTTTTTCTTTTCTTTCTTTTCTTTTTCTTTTTCTTTTTTTTGGTACTGGGGATTGAGCATAGGTGTGCTTTACCACTGAGCTACATCTGCCATCCCAGGCTGGCCTCAAACTTGCATTCCTCTGGCCTCAGCCTCTTGAGTTTCTAGGCTTATGGATATATGCCACTGTGCCCAGTTATGGGTATTAAATTTAAAATATTACTGATTAGGTTTTTTTCCCCCTCTTTGGGGAAATTTTCATTTCCTCAGCATGCTGATTATTCTATATGTTGTTGGGCTATTTTTAATTTTATAATAAATACTTGTTCCTTATCACTACCTGAGACAGCTATGCATAAGAATATCTATTAAATATGTATCCCCTTCTATGAATGCTATGTAATACATTAGAAAAAGCATTTCTAACTTTTCGTGGTATGTAGAAGTCAAATGGGTATATTTAGGGAGGGATTGATGTATATTATCAATTCAAAGCCATTAGACTTTCAAATTTGGACCTATATTTCATTGAATTTTTTCTTTCTATTCAATACTAAATAGACACTAGCCAAGTGTCTTACCTGAGACTTATTCCCTTCAATTTTTACTTCCACTAAATTTCACCTCCAGGAGACCTCCATGTTTCTTCTGGCAACCTACAGTGTCTGTCTCTTCCTGGTCTGAACTCTTCTAGATGATAACACTATTATTATAACACCATGAATAGTTATCACATACAAAGCAGGATCTTGGCTTTGGATATCATGTTTAAATATTTCAGCTACATTGTCGGGTATTTGATAGCAGTGGCCACATCTTAGGATCTTTGGATTCACGTAGCAACTCATACCTGTTTACACATCCATATTCTGCATTATTGAGCACAACCTGTGGATCAATTAATGTTGTAGATGCTGGGAGTACAGAAATGAATGATTTGCCCTCTCCAACTATTAATAATTTCCAGTGGCAAGTAAGACATAGTTTAGAGAGAAAAACACTAATAAATACTTATACCTCTTGAACAAGTTCAAATTTGTCAATTTTTCATTCCTTCTCTTACTGAGACAGCTATCATTTTTAACAGTAAAGTTCATGACAAAAAAACCCTCTAGTGCAGATTTTTAATGAAAATAAGTATGAATCATGTGCAATGTGAAAAATAATGTTCCTCCTCATTTTTTCTACCTTTAGTTTACCTTAGGTGAATTCCCTGGATCTCCCCCAATGCAGCCCACCATTACTGCTTTTTCCCCAAATATTCTTGCAGTTCTTAATCCTACATATATATATAAACCTATATATAATCCTATATATACTAACCTATATATAATCCAAATTATAATACAAAAGAAGTTTTATTCTAATATTTTTCCTGCATCAAAACCGCAGTAATATTGTTAAGTAACATTTTATTCCCTAAAGGACAATTTTTCCAGATTGTCAGATCTTTGAAATAGTCATCCTCCCATTCAGTTAAGAGACTGTAAATGTCTAAACCTAGGAAATTATTGATAGCCTCCTAGGCCAGCTGCAGAATCATTTTCCTTGCATTGCAATGAATAATTGATTTTGCTTAAGAATTTTCTTCTGCAGAAAGATTTTTCCTCAATGTGAAAATAACCCTGGCATATACAGCATGACACTTCCCCACTTGGTGGTAACTTTAACATTTAAAACCAGTGGTTTTTTTTTCACTAATTGGATGCATGCTTCCTTTCAGAATTCTTTATTCTTGAGTTTAAAAAAAGCATTTCAAGGAATATTTGCATTCTTTGAGCAGGCACAAAAACGGCTCAAGATGAGTGAGCGCTGGTTTTCAGTAACAACACCAAGACAGTTGATGCACAGTGGCACCATGTAATTCTGTCTTTGTGGGTTTTATTTTTGGTTTATTTCCCCTCTTCTAGCATTATGATGACGACCTTTCCTACACTGATGTCTCATGTTCTGCCTTTCTTAATTAGTGGAAAAGGTGGAAGTTCTTGAAACCTGTTACATCTGTCTTTTGTGCATGGAAGGCACATGGAAGTTGATTTCCCTAAGTGTCACTCATGCTGAAGAAAGAGAGCTGCCAGTGTTTATAGAATGGTGATAATTCTAGGATGGCTATTTGGATCCCATCCCAATGGGCTTATATCCATTCACTTTGGGCATTTACTTTGGGGCTTGAGGTCTTTAAATGTTTCAAAAAGTTTGTCATTGCTGGGGATGTTCGAATCCCTTTAATAAGGAAAATATGTGTATACTAAGTTTGCAAGGTCTTGTGTTGTTAAATTCTTCGCTGTCCTGCTGCAGGTTGCATTGAAGGGTTGGGGGAAGAGGTAGGTGAAAAGCAGGAAGGCCATATGGTGCTTATCATCTCAGGATTCTACAGGGAGTTGATTGTCTCTGAACGTGTATCCTAAGAGGCTGGAGGCCATATGCAATCAACTGTAAATGCTTGAAAATAGTATTCTGAGATACATGAAGAGCTATTTGCATAAGATATCACCTTCATTAAAGATATTTTCTATGAGATGTATTAATGTCTTTGACTGCTAATAACTTGATTTATGCAAATCTGAAATGGAACTTCATTATAGGACAAAGCACAGATGTAGTACTATTGTTCTTTGCCACCACAATTATATTATAAACTTCTAAAATTCATGGAAAATGGTTTATCAAGCTGCTTTCTTCAGTTCTTTAGTCTGATTTCTTGTCATTTTTTTTCCCACTAGTAAATTGAGGGCAGAAAGAAAAAGCAAGGTTTGAGCAGTTTTGATCATTTCTGTTTGAACTAAAATCAGCTCATAAATATACATGCTTAATTTCTCACCAGAGAATTCAGGTGGCATCCGAAGCAGTCAATAACATGTGAGTCACATATAAAATATGGAATCGTGAGAAACAGAAAGTTCCTATGCTTGATGAATGTTTTCTCCCTTTTTAAGAAAAAAATTCTCAGAGTACATCTTTCCTCAGAAAGCAGACATGGGCAGTCAGAGAAGCAGGTGGTCCAAAGAATGTCTTATGGGAATCCCAGTGTATAGCCACGTGTATGTTGGTCCTCTCATGCTACATTCTTAAATCAACCTTTCCTTCTCTGTAAAATAGAAATCACACTTTTAGAGAGGATCTTTACTGAAGTACAATCAGTGAACATTCTTGACTTGGCACATGGTTGGTAATCAATGACCATTAATTCAGATATATATGGTTTTTAATCTTATGATTGACACCAATGATGAGGTTTTTTAGTGAAGGTAGGATACACATGCCAGAACATTCAAATGGGTATTTTTGCTCTTATTCTTCTCTTTAGAAAGTACAATGTGTAATCAAGAGATACTTGCCTTGATATATATATATATGTATGAAACTTTTACCTGTTTATCTAAGTGATAACCTTAGTGAAAGCAAATATTTTGTAAGGAAAGATATTTTTGAAAACAAAGTTATTTGATATGTGAAGGACTACTCCTGCAAAGTAATATAGTTTTTATTCAAAACATCACCAAAAAGTAATGATATCATCGTCCTGTGGAATTTATGTAATGTCTGAAAATGGCCCCAAAAAAGGATGCCAAAAGTAAAGAGGGGGCTGGCTATGGAGTGAGCACACTGCTTCTATGTAAGAATGCTATTGACTAAACTGGGTTCTATTTATATTTATTATCTCTTATTTTGGTTTATATTCCTGGTATTAATTGTATAAAAAATCCTTGAACTTTCCTGAGGCCAGTTTTAATAGAACTATTGTAAGGACAGATAATGACTTGATACTTCTCAACTTGATCCATTAGATCATTTTATTTCTATTGAACACTTATTGTTAATAGTTTAAGGAAAAGGTGTTCTCTTATAGAAAATAGCTATAAAACTGTACTATTGTCATTTTGATGTTTTTTGAAGTATACAATTATAGACTCTTCCTTGGTCTTTCAGTAACATGTCAAAATGAATCTCAAGGGAAAGAAATTGATGTCTTGACTCTTGAATCTGAATTGATAATTTTTTAAAATGCATATTTTTAGTTTAGCTTTGTCACTCCTGGGTATGTGGCTTTGAGCAAGTTTTGTAGCTTCCCTATTTCTTAACATTTCCATTTACAAAAAGTAAGGATAATAGTTCACGCCTCAAGAAGTTTAAAATGCTAATTTACACACGTGAAATGCTTTGGGACTTGGTGCATAAGAACTCGGATATATTGGCTGTTATGGTTTAGATATATGTGGATGTAGACATAGAGAAGGTTCATTTATGTTTACTTCTTTGTCTCCAGTGCATCAGTATTTTTTTATATTTCCAATACTTCAGGATGATAAATGCTTGTGCTAAAGCATACCTCTGAGAATTCATACACTGTTTTGTGTAAGGGCAGAATCCTTCAGGGCAGCAAGCAGTGATGGTGTTTGTTCTCTATTTATGGCTCCTTTAGCTGTCAGTTGCCTAGGAGATTATTGGCAAAATTCCAGCCATAACTAGTACCATTTTATCCTATAAAGAAAGAGCTGCAACTGATCCAGTGACAATTGTTAGACACTTCTCGGGGAAATATCAACAAGATCTTAGGAGATTTCTATTTCATATACTTTCACTATAGCTGCTCTTCAACAAACTAAAATGCAATTGTTTATCAAGCCATCATAAAGTTTGCATGCAATTAACTTTTACCTGTTAAAGAAGTTGGAGTTTAGAGATAGAAAGGAGCTTTTGTTTCCAAATTGTTATTAAAGGCTATACAATTCTATTTCTTTCTTTTTTTTTCATCACATAATCCACTTTAAGTCAAAGCTAATTAGTAAAGATGTGAGATAATTGTGCCTTCATGATTAGATTGATTTAAATCTTTGATTTTCCTTTTTAGGTAAGTGAACCTGACATTGGGCAGTACTCATTATGATTCCTGTCTGGCTCTTAATCATGTTGCTGTTTTATGGATGTAAGCTCCATAAGGAAATTTTTAAAAATGCTACCATGCATGTATTGTGGATGCTATTGGAATACGTGTGCTGAGAGAGATGGTAAGTTTGTTTTCCATTTCAGCCAGACTCATGATATCAAGCTGGGCCTCTGCCCCATAAGGGAGCAATTGTATTGGTTCAGTAAGCATCTCTAGTAGGCATAGTTTAAAAAATGAAAAGTGAGATTCTTTTTGGAGGCCTGTTGGATGTGTTTTGAGGAATGATTTTTATCAAACTATTATTTGGCGTCGTTGATGTTTAAGATGCATCTGCATCACAGAGTGCATTTCGTACCTGGCCAGTTGAGAGTGAAACTTTGAATATCCCCACACAGTAGTGATGTATTAAGTTTGAAGTGATCTTCTCTGTAGCTTAAAGGAAAGAAAAATTCTTGGCTGAAAGAGAATGGACTGAAGTCCCATCCATAGTGCAGCATTCTAAATTAATAGTTGTCTAAAAGACTAGAGTATTATTAGATCCTTTATTTTGAATTCATTTTTAAATCAAAGAAGTGTAATTGGAGTTTCCTTTTTAAATATTTAAAGACTGGATTTTACTATGTAGATGTTCAAATATTAGATCTATATTTAGAAGGGAATCTAAAAGCATTTTGGTCTAAATAGGAATGTGAATTCCTGTTCAGTTCACTATTTTTAAAAAAGTCACTGCCAGAGATTTTATTAAGTTAAAAAGTAATATGGATTAAGATAGCTAAATTTTAAAAAATATTTCCATTGTTGCTACTTCTCTAGTAAAGAAAAGTCAAGTGATACTTTTGCTCTTTCTTGAAATTTGGAATCTAATGAACCAGTTGACTATTCGAGAATAATTTCACTCTAAATGATTAAAGTTGAGATTATCTTTAAACATAAATGTAATTTGAGATTTTTAATTGGGAAATACATTGCAAGGAAGTGTTTGAAATATGCCCAATGTGTTTTCAGGTTGACATACTTAATAGCTGGATTTGCAGTTTTCTTGTAATAGCTTCACCTGGGATAAATACTGTCATTACCTTTAAGAGTTTATTCCAAAGAGGCTCAATTATTAGTATTAACCTATTTCATTGATTTTTTTTTTCTAATAGAAAGTTCAGTTATGACTCTTAATGCTTATGTTCTTGTGGCACATAATCTTTGGCAATGACTGTTTATATGGAAAACAGATATTGCCCCACTGAAGTACCAAGTTTCATTTATTTGACACTTTCAAATTCCCCATTTTTAGATGCTTAGATGAATGTGTGAATACATACCATTTTTAAATGGTGATTATTTTCTCAAAGTTGGTTTTCGCATCTCACAAATGGTATGTGGAGAGTTATAAAATCTTTCCTACTATTTGCTGTAACTTTTACTGCTAAGGGGGAATGGTCTTTAGAAAAAAATATATATATATGTAGAACTCTCAAAAGAGCCCCTGAGGGAATTGAGCATGAACCTCAGATCTATGCAACCATTAGTTTACTTTCTCCTGTACTCCTAAATCCTGTATGTTCTGTTATTACTAAACATAGAAATTTCAACATTATGCCTTGAACCAGTAAACATCATATTCCTAATATGGATATCACTGGGACCCACCCTGTTGTGCAAATTTTAATTCTGATTAGAAGCAAAGCCATGTCTGCATTTCTGAGCTGCTTGAGATCTATAGCTTTTGATCTTGGGGGAGGCAGGGATTCTGAGAAGCTTAAAGGTAACTTCAAATACTAGTGGATTGTGTCTATTTGTAGTCTGTGGTTCACATCCTATCTTCTCAAGTCCTAGAAGTTTTGAAAGAATTCCCCAGCCATATCTTTTTCTAATAGACGTTCAGAAATAGCCAAAATTGGTAATCTCAGGGGAGCTATCTAGACCCACTTTGGAATTTTGAGTGATTTGGTTGGCAGTGTGGGTCATCTGCACAGCCCTTCAAATGGTGCTTATGGTGATTGAGCTGTTTTCCTTGTAGAAGATGAATTATTTTGATAGGGCTTACAGCAGGACAAAACTTTTCAAAATTATTATCAAAATAATATGGCTGTATGGGAAGGAAATAATTGTATTTGCATATTTCTTGCATCTGTGAGCAGTCTCATCAATTTTATTATTTGCATTTGAAAAAAAAAATGAAAGAGATCATCCAGTTTCTTTTTTGGCTATGCTATGCTCTTCTGAGGGAAGAGATGGTTGAGGTTTTACTGTGTATAGAAATAGTAATTTAACTGGGTGAAGAAACTTGATCCACCTGCTTCCAGGTGGCTCCGGAAGCAGGTTGTTTTTGAGAACTGATTGGGTACGTTTGAACCTACCCCATGCAGTGGTGATATTCACCTTTTTGCTGTGTAAACCGTGATAGATCACTTGATTTGTTTGGAATTGTAATATATACTTTTGATTTCTTCTAAAAGTAAAAATAAATCTTCCTCAAATTTCCAACTCATTTCAGATTTTTCTAATATAATTACTCTAAATTTGGAGGTCCAAATGAAACCAGATTCGACAATTACCAACATTTTGTCAAAATTGCTCTTTTTGTAGAGAGGAGATACTAAAGTCTTTTAAAATAAATTGTACACATAATGTCAATTACTTCTAAATGCTTCAATATGCATGTAAAAAAGGAATATTCGTTACATAATTATAACCATATCATATAAAAAAAGTTATAATCATTTCTTGTATTCTCTAACATCTTGTCTATCTATATGTCTTCAAGCTCAAAAAAGTGTCATTGGTTTGAATCACAACCAAAATTAGTTTCCACTTATGGTACTTGGTTATCTTTTAAGACTTTTAAATTTTAGGTCAATTTCTGATCATCTCTCTTCCCATCTTTCTTGCTATTGACTTGTTGACAAAACTTGTAAAGTGTCCTCTACAGCGATCTATTGTGTTTTCCCAATTTCACTCTAGTGGAATCTTAATTGTTCCTCTATTCCCCCTTAGGTCCTGTAACCTAGAAGTTGAATTCTAATGATTGAATCTATTTCATTTTAAAATCTTCAAGAATACTTTATAGATGATGCTTTCATGGATCCTCTCAGTATCAAACATATTTTTTAGTAATTGCATTCCACTTCAAATGAACTTCTTGCTGCAATATTTAAGAGCAATTAATTTCTACGGGAAAAAAAAGCCTTTTCCTGCCCATTCCTTATTGTAATCAAATCCTTAGAGTGAGCAGTCAACTTCAATTACTTGGTGCCTGAAGTACCAGACACAAAGTGGATGCTGTAATATCTGTTTGGCCATGCATAAAGCAACTGTACTCCTCATGTCCGTCAGAAGCTGTCTGTCACACTGAACCTGCTGCCCACAAACTGCCTGCTAGGAGCTGATATCTTCATGCTATAGGGAGCTCTTCCTCCCACAGACCTGCTATTTAGATCTTTTATCCATCAAGGTTTTACTCATATCAAAGCTTATGTTTTTAGGTTTTAGATGAACATCTAATGTGTCCCCGTAGAATGAAATGAATCACAAGAGAACATGATTACACATGTTTGGATTGCTTATGCATCTCACTGCATCTACTATGTTCCCCTTGTATTTTTATAGTTCAGTTCAACATCTCATCTTCTAGTCATAAGACTTGAAATTCTCATTATTAGAATCATTCTTTGTGGGATTTCTGGAAATTACACTAAAATGGAATGAAGGTATCACATTATCTAGGAGGGATAACACATGTGTAAGTCTCACTGTCATCTACCCAAGATGACCATCTGAGTAGACACCATGGGGGACTGTTCTGAGTTTGGATAGACATCTCATCTGGGGAATTTTCCTGTGGCTTTGATCACTTGGGGAATAGCATGTGTAGTCCTTATCTCCTTGGGGAAGTGAGGAACTTCAAAAGGAGAATGTGGCCTAGCATAAATGAGGTCCAGGGTTTAATCCCTACCTCAAAAAAAGGTAAAATCAAATGGGATCATTCCCTCTGGTTTCTAATAACTGAGTTATGTTGATATTACTTATCTCAGGCGCTCTAGTATATAAAAGGAAGAGTGGATTGGGGTAAAATGATCCCAAGTACCAATTCTGGATTTTAGGCAGAATAGCTTGGTGGTCAGGAGCACAGTCTCCATATTCAAGTTAGATGGACTGAAATTGTTATTCTGCTCATGTGACCTTAGAAAATTAGCTTCTTTTTTTTTTAAATTTTTTTTTAGTTGTAGATGGACACGATATCTGTATTTTATTTATTTTTATATGGTGCTGAGGATCGAACCCAATGCCTCACGCACGCGAGGCAGACACTCTACCACTGAGCCACAATCCCAGCCCCGAAAATTAGCTTCTTAAGAAGCCTGTTTTCCTTATCTGTAAAATGGTGGAAATAATAGGCCTTGGCCTTATAGAGTTGTTTTATGGAACGAGATGATCCACATAAAGTGCTCACAAAATTATAGTACTTGGGAAATGATCAATACATGTCATCACTGCTGTTTTATTATTGATGGTAGCTAATGATTTTTCCTTCACTAAGAACTTCATTGCAAATTCTGACAGAGAAATAAATTTGTAAATCATGGCCCCTTAATGTTTAAGTTTCTTTGGCTAATGACAGTTATGTGATTTATGAACTTGTGGTTTATATGCCAAATTTCTTTAATGATACAAACTAAAAACATGTAAATGGGTCTGGAGGTGCAGCTCAGTGGGAGAGTACATGCTTGGCATGCACCAGGCCCTGGGATCAATCCCCAGCACCACCTCCCCCACAGAGAAGATTCAGGAGCAGCTTGTCAACACAGAAGCAGAACCAACCTGTTCACTGATGGTTTAGATACATCTTAATTTTCACATATATAAGGTCACTTAATGCTACATAAGTAAACATGCATAAGTAATTAACTTTTTAAATAATGAACATGTATACATAAGAACCATTAAAGCTGTTTTAACAGCCAGCCAGAGAGCTTTCTTTAATGCCAGATACTCTGCTACGTGTTTTACATAGACATTTCATTTAAATTTTACATGTGGTTTGTGCCATTATCACATTGCACAGATATGGAAACTGAGGCCCAAGATCACCCTACTAGAATATATAAGATTCAGAATATGACTGAGATGTATCCAACTCTGGAGCTTCAGGTTATTTTCTACATATGTTCTGTTCTTTGGAAACTGTCTACAATCAAGAAGTTTGTTATTGGCTTCTGTTTCTAGTGTATTACATTACCATGAGGGAAGAGTTATCATTTGCATCTTAGGGTCTGAGAGCTTCCATTATGGCCCCCTGGAGTTTTGATACAGCTCTAGAATCTTGATTACTATCAGTTCATCCTTGAGGCTTCAGGCAGCTTCGTCACTGTCTAGCTGACCAAAAGTTATAATTATTTTCTATTATATTGATCAAATTTGGGATATTACATAATCTTTTGAGAAAATACTTGAAATGTGTCCTTGCTTAAAGGACTAATTTTTCATTTTCTAGGTTGTGTTCCTTATAGCACCATAGTTTGTCATGTGGAAATAAAATACATTTATCTTCTGTAGTGGGTTCCCTGTAGTGAGTGTTATACTCAGACGCAGGTTAGAGTGGACTTTCAGCACTGGGCCTTAACTCTGACCTCTCCCTCCCACCTCTTGTCTGCTCACAACCCACTGTCCTCTCAACCCCATTCCTCCTGGGGTCTCTTAACATCAGAAGCTCTTAAGAGGATTGATTTAGGATAGTAGAGAAGTTACCTGCTGTTAAAAGTACTTTGAAATATAATGGCCTCTTTGTTTTTTTGATAGTGTTTTTTTTCCTACCTTTTAATGTCCCAATTTGATTACACAATTAAGTCTAGACTATAAAGTCTTGGAAGACAGAATATTGATCATTTATTTGTGTCTCTCAAGGTAGATAATACTTTGTGAATAGTAATCTTTATTGAATAAAAGGACAAAATTGCCACAATTAAATTTGAGAAATGTGACATCTGTGTATATGACAGATATTAAGACAACAAATTTGGCCCTTCAAGGAAAGGTGTTAAGATCCTAAAACTTTGGTATTTCAGGTATAACCCGAGCCTATTGTTATAAAAGGTAGATTCCTGGATCTCAACCTAGGAGTTTGGAATAAGTATGGAACAGGGCCCAGGAATGTGTGCTTAAAACATTATCCCATTCGCATAATGTTCTCCAATTCCATCCATTTGCCTGCAAATGCCATAATTCTATTCTCTCTTATTGCTGAATAATATTCCATTGTGTATC